>APFE031161989.1:0-22530 GCA_000404065.3 Pinus taeda | reverse complement strand
AGTGGCTGAGCAGGGCAGAGAAATAAAGGCCCTCAAGGACAAGATAAAGGCCCTAGAAAAAGAATTAAATCTAGAAACAGCCATGGCCGAAATAAAGAGAATTTTATGGGCCAAGATAAGCAAATCCGTGACACAACAATGGAAATCAATAAAGACAATTCATCAGTAGATGGAATTGCTAGTCCAAGCTCAGATAGAGATCAATAAGGCTAAAGCAGTACTGGGAAACAGGCCAGAATAGGCCAGTAGGATGGTAGATTTCTTGAACAGGCATGAACAAGAGGAATTGGCAGCCATGGGCATTCCCAATAGAACAGAAGCTGTCCTCCTTGCCAAGAAAGTGCTCACCCTTAGGAATTATATACAGGCAGTGGAGAGAAAGTGCTTTGAAATGACAACAGATGTGGAGGAATTCAGGGTTAAAATGGCAGAACTGCAAGCAAGAGGCCTGCCCAGTCTATTAACTAGTGCAGGAAAATTGGTCTCCCAAGAACAATTTGCCAATAGAATGGTGACATATATGGAAAATCAGATCACTGCATCTGGCAGTTCATCTGAACAGACAGGGCCTCCCTCGGGACAGAATTTATATGATAAATTGGGAGGCCTATTCTTCATTGAAAATGAAGTAAATCACCTTTTTTAGACTCCTCCCAATTTCTTCAAATACACAGAGACTGATGAAACTTTGATAAAAATTAGGAGACATCAGATGCCCAAGGAAGATTGGTGGCAATCAATGCTCAGAATTCTGCCACGTTAGCTTCAGTCATTCGGTCACTAAGAACCCAGGTCAAATGCAGTTATAAGGCCACATGCTTTTAAAGCAGATAATATGAGTAAGAGCTCAGATGACTTAGATCAGAAATCAGTTGTTAAGGATAACATGGAAATGAAGATGGATATTTTCCTCATCCCTCAAGATGACTCTGCTCAAGAAACTTCACCTGCTGGTGATGTGAAATTCAGCATGCAGACAAGGGCTTGTTCCCGTAATGGAATTCATGGTTTGTATAGTTTTCGTATGGAAGGATCAAGAGTAAATGAAATGTTTGAGAAGGCTGGAAGATACAGGACAGCATGAGGATAAAGCAAGCATTTAAGGCAATTAAAGGCAAACCCAGCAGATGGACCATGACAACTGGCCAAGAGGACACACAGACTACAGCTGCACAAATAGGCCACTCAGCAGTTAATTCAAAGCATTCAGCCGAATTCAACCAACTCCGTAAGCTCCAGATGTCAAAATTGCTCTGACAGGAGTTAATAGCTTTTATAGCTCATTAAAGATTGTAATAACTGCTCATCTACCAACTCAGTGCTATTAAAGAAAGATATTTTTCCGCTCAGATGACTCATACCTGAGATATTTTTGTAACAAACTTCTATATATTCCCCCTCATTTTGATTAGCAGGGGTTGGACTCCGGATGTAAGAAATCTCTTGGTATCTTCTCTATTATTCTGATATTGTAAAATCTCAGACAGTTAATACAAAAGACAGTGGGATTTCTTCAAAGATGTTTGTCTCTTGATCTCCTGATGGTGTATGGATCAAAGTTGCAGGATTCTTGTGTATTTCATGGCTCAATAAGTTTTTCTCATGGCTCTTTATTTCACCTGTGATCACTGTTATTTCATATGTCTTTCATGTTTTTTCTATACACTTGAAAATATAGGTAGTAAGGAAAAAGAATAGTCTCAGGACTTGGTCATTGGCTACCCTGAGCTCAATCTAAACTATCTTATATGTTTTCTTCTGATAAAGTATTTAAAGCGTAATTCTTCATTGCTACCTTTAATACTACATCATCACAGTGCGTTGTTGTTTTAGGAATTCAAGTAATTGCTCTTAGATAACAAACCTCTTTTACAATATTCAGCTCAAGTAAAGAAATCTTAATTGCTCTTTGCTGGTTGTTCTTCACCTCACTCTCACTATTTACATTTTGTTTCATGGAATACACACAGGCCCTGTGACTACACCTCACCAAAATCAAGACCTCAAGAGAAAATTGTCCAAGACCCCATTGCCCAATGGATTAATCTCACCTGCAGATAGACTTTAAGGAAATCAGAAGCATCCTCCCAACCAAACACAGAATTAACCAAAATTTTCATCTCATAACTAGCCTAAAACCTTTATCAAGAACAGTGACAAACCTTATAGAGAGAGCCCTCTCTGACTACAGCTAGGCTAGAAGCTGTAGCCCAAAGATTGGTTAGTGGTTACCCCGGCCGTATTCTCTTAGGAGTCAAAGAGAACAACCTGGGTGTTAACACATCTATTAAATAGAAAAAACATTGGAAGGCGAACCACATGTACACACACCATGTGTCAACATGCAACTTTACTGCTTTCTTGCTATATTTGTTTTGTTTTAACTTTTTGATAGATTTTTACTGCTTTCTTGTTCTATTTTTTTTGTTTTTACTTTTTAATATCTTCACTAATTTTTACTATTTTTTTGCTTTTTATTTATTTATTATTTAGAGCTTTAGTATTGTTATTTATTATTTTATTATTATTTATTATTTATTATTAAGGGACATTACAGATCCAACATGGTCCCTATCAGTGAAAATATGACAAACTTTGAAGTATCATTGCATTTACCTTGCATTTCTTCTCTTGTGACTGCGTGATTCTGTCATTATCTTCTTTACAAATCTTTATTTCATCATTTAAGCTTCTGAGTGTAATTGCGAAATCAGAAGAGTCCCCAACACCATACTTCTCTTTGAATTCATAGGGAGATTTTTTGTAGTCAACCATCCTACTAGGCATTTGATATTTCCTCCTCCAAGGTATATCATGCTAGCTAAACCAAATCACAATAAACTAGTATAGCTTAGTATAGCTCGAGGAGGATATCCTATCTCCAAGATCAAAAAATCAACGTGATACATATATAACATAAATATGACAACCTATAGATAATTAATACATAAACATATCAACATGCAACCGTCATTCTAGCTAGGGTCCAGTTATCAATGCATGACCTTAACAACAACACACACCACAAATCCATGCATAATAACAACCACTACATCACTATACACATGACCAGATGCAAACATGAACATGCATAAGCAATATGTAACGAACTATAGATAATCATAAGCACATATGGTCAAGCATGAATGAATGATAATTTAACCAAACTTACAAGAATGATACATGCAACCAAGCATACAAGAATTTGACCAACATACTACAACAATACATATAAGCAACATAAGTCATCATGTAACGATTCGTACACTGATGATGCTACATTCCACAATAAAAACCTCAAATTTTACATGAAGACATCACTACAACCATAAAAAACATCATGAAAATGCAACAAGCACATGAAAGGCTAATGTGAGAGAAACACATGCAACTGATATGCATGCATGACCAACACATAGCCCATCCATTTTGAGGGGTGAACCATTCTCTGATACCACGCTATAACACCCTTCTCCCACATCTACAGAAGCAATCATCTATCCAGGTCAAACATGTGATGAGAGGCCACTTTGATATGATTTGACCTCCTAAGTCACATTAAGGAAGCCGAATCAATGGAAACACACCATATAGATATTCAACGTTAGCTTCAGGACCCTCAAGAACAATCCAACACTTTAGAAAACTTTCCCTTGGATCCCATTGAGCTTTTAAACAACTTAATCCTCAGTCGCTCTCATGCTATATGCATGATAGCATCGGGAGACCCATATTCACTCTCATAGGATTTCCTACTATAATCTAGAGACTCATTTAGTTAGTGTTGTGAAAATGTCCCTAGGATTCGAGCCACTCTTTTCAGGCCGAGAGCCTATGTCACTGCCTAGAGTTAAACCATCTCTTCATATCACTAAATATGATGGAAATGGAAATACTAAAGCAAATACTTGTTTAATACCTTCACTGGACCCCTACTATCCATGAAAGTAATTTCAGGAAACATGTCACGAATATGTAATTGATAGGTGTAAATAATAGTTCTCAGCATGGGAGTCTCATACTTAGCTGAGAATTGCTAAGAACCATTGATGCCTCAACATATCAATTACCATTTCATGCATTAGGTCATAGATACATTGATCATTCAATTACAATTAAAAACATGGTGAAATCCACACATGGTTTCTTTCATAAAACACATACATCACTAGCATAATAGCAACATAAATACTCATGAAAGTGCACCCATATAGACCATATATAATTGATCAAATGTTGATAAAAATACAAGGAGAAATAAGCTTTTGGTAATGATGCAAAGTCTAAACCTGAGACGGGACTTCCACATTTCACCCAACCATACAATGGCTAAGCTAAATATCTCTTCATCCATTCACCCCCTTTCCATTTTCCAAGCTTGAATGTCGGATCTCAGAGGACACAAAAATCAAAACTTATCTAGGCCTTCCAACAACCATCCACCTCCACCAATCAAACAATGGTTCCACCTCAATGTGAGACATTAGAAAACCATCATTAGATTGGTCTCTATTCCATCCATCTAGGGCCATAGAGAATTTGTTCTAACCAAGCGTCCACAACTAGTAACTCAACCCACAGCTACTGCAGGACCCAGAACGTTTGTCCAACATGGGCTCCAAGAATAGTAACTCAACCTACCAAGGGCTCTAGGGAATTTCTCCAACCAAGGATATGGGACTAGTAAATCAATCCAAGTTGTTACAAGGCTCAAGAGAATTTTCCCAACCAAAGCTCCAGGAACTAGTAACTCAACCCAATCTAAGAAAACATGAGAACCAAGCAAAACCACAACAAGGAAATAAACCCACAAAGTCCATGGTTATCTAGGAAATCTAAAGGTTAGGCAATCCACTGTTAGTCTAGGCAACCCTCCATGACAATGACAGATCACAACTAATAATCCACATGCACATTCCATGCATACCAAAACTAGGGAAGAAATCGTACATGAAACATAGTACCTGCAAGAAAATCTGATGTAGTTGTTGATCTCGATGCCCTCTTGTGCTTTCGTCCTCTTCCTTTGCCTTCTCCATTGAAGAATCCAGGTATGCCACAAATTGATCTGATTTAGAATATTATTTTTTAGTGCTAATATCTTCCTAATATTATAAACAAAATAATTTCATTGTGCTTAAGGATTTATCAATTTTTGCAACGAAAATGAAATTTTTTTATCCTAATTTTATGAGAAATTTAACATAAACCAGAAACTCAACAACATAAATATGTACAGAACATCATCAAAAACACATTACAACAAGAACATGATAAAGGATTTCACTCGTCTTGGGGTACATCTCCTTGGTCCAGCTTCTAATGTCTTGGGCCTCTCTATTATGCTCAAAACTGTAAAAAATTGTGTTTACAATGCTCAAATGCTTCATAAACCTCTTCCAATCAGTCTAGAATACTAAGAAATGACTATCTAGGCTCTCTATGCAAACAATTTGGCAGAAAACTAAATAATTTATTCCTTCTCCTAGTTATTCGTCTATTTGTTCCACAAATTTCTCCAAGCCAAACATGGTCCTCCAAATTAACTCTGAATATCCACTAACTGGGTGAAGATTTTTCCATGGAGAGGGCCATAATTTTCCAACATTGACTATCTTATTGCCAATTACAATTAGCAGAGTTCTACGGGATTATGTTCTTGTGAACATGGAAGGTGATGTGTGATTCCAATGTGGTGGACCTCACGGGAGTATTAACGAGAACTAGTAAACATTTGACATTCAGGGACTTATCACATTTTGCAATTCGATGAATAACCAAGGTTTTATATCTATGAAACTTTGCATCGTTGTGATTTTCGATTGTGATATCACATATCAACTTGATACCTGCGAAGGACCAACTCTGTAACGTTGACCCTTCACCTATCTATGATCGTGATCCATCACATAATTCTCCCATATGTTTCTTTAAAACCTTCTTGGCTACCTTATCGCATCACACCCTTCCCTACTCAAGGGTTGATTCCTAATGCCGACCTACTTGCAACTGCAATTTGTGACATGTGAGGGCCAATGGAATCTTGCCACTTGGTGCCTCCTCATTCGCTAAAGGACCTTGCCACATCATCCAATCCTGCCATGTGAGGAACTGAAACCTCAACTTTGACTTGCTACAACCTCTGCATACGAGCTTAGATTTGAGTTTCGTTCGCACCGTTGGAATAAAAATGACGAGATATTTTATATGATGCTAAGTTTATCAAGATTCTGATACTTTGATTGTTTATCCTACTTTTGAGCACCTGATCACTCCTCCACACATGAAGCCTTTTGTACCCCAAAAAGGTCACTTTCAATTCTTCGGTAGGTGAGGGTACAATTCACTCACCTTTCCCACTACTAACCATTTAGATTTTCACATAACTATACGCTTTAGCCCCACTAAAAGATAATCGATACTTCCCCTTTTGGTGGTCATTATTATTCTATCAAGTATAGTGTCTTGTTGAAGAAAATCAAAGAATTATGGAGAAAAGTTTCCAATAGATGGAATTTGAATATTATCTTATTGATATTCAATGAAAGAAGGCTCATACAACCTTAAATTCTCAACATTAACAACAACATAAATTTTTCATATATGAGGGAAAATCCAACCTAAAGGCATAATTTTCAATCTTTTCTAAAATTCTAAATGGACAATATCTAATTGGTTTTACCTTCTTACCTTCTCTTTGGAGCCTCTCTTTTTTAGTGTGAAGCCAAACTTCATCACCAACTTGGAACTTGTGACCTTGACGATTGTTGTCATGAGTTTCTTTGTACTTACCTTGGCCTTTCTAGAGCTGTTCTTGAACCTTTTGGTGTACTAATTGTATTTGTTCAGTGAACTTTATTTCTTTTTCTATGTTGTTATGACCTTCAATAACAACACTTTTTCAAAAATTAAAATCCAAAGGAGATTTGGGCATGTATCACTTGCATGCCTCAAATCGCAAAGTTTGAGTGGAAGAGTGCTTGGATCAGTTGTGAGCATGTTGAATATAGTGAAATTGTTCATCCCACAATTTAGGATGCTTGGTGCAATATCCATGAAAAATATGTATTAGTATTATGTCCACTTCCTTTGTTTGACCATTTGTTTGTGGATGAAATGATGTGATCTTTTTCAGTTTGGTGTCCACTAACAATGGATGTGGGAAAAGTGATAATCTCGATCACTAACAATGGATGTGGGCAAAGTGATAATCTCGATCACTAACAATGGATGTGGGAAATCCAAAATGCACCCAAACATTCTGAAATATTAACTGAGTAATTTGTTCAGCTGTAACTTTCTTTTTTACATGGCATCAAAATACACATTTTGGTGAAAATGCCCACAACTACATACAAATAATCATGGTATCTTTCGATAATGGAAGACCTCCTACAAAATCCATAGAAACACTCTTCCACAGCCATTAAGGAGTCGAAAGTGGTGTGTATAATCCTCACTTCCTATTTCTAGGCTTACCCATTGCATATAATGAACATCCCTTAATAAGACGAGGCACCCTTTCAAGCATATGACGCAAATAAAAATACCTCTATAGATGTGCCACCATCTTACATATATCAAAATGAACAACAACAAGAGAAGTATGTGCCTCTCTGTTGATTTTAACTCTTTCTCCCCATGAAATACAAAACTTGCCCAGATGGTACATAAAGTTATCATGCAAATGATAATCCAATTTCTCCTCTTGGTTACCTTGACTCAAGCTTTCATAAACATATTGAAAGCCATTATCTAAAGTATATCGCTCAATATAAATTTCATGTAAAATAGAATTTTTCTTGAGTAAAGTAGTTTCACTAACAATCGGCTTAGAAAGCATAGAAACAACTTGATCGTAGATACCTTTCTTATACCTAATTACCAAGTGGAATTTTTTAAGGAAGCCAATCCATCATAAATGCCTTGATTTTTGCAAATTTGATTTAGATTGCAAGTACTGTAATTGTTATGATTAGTGTGAGTGATGATTTCCTTACCCATCAGGTAGTGTTTCCATTTTTTCACACTTTACACCAATGCATACAATTCCTTGTCATATGTAGCATAGTTAATCGCTAATTAAAAGTTTCTAAATCAAAACATATAGGCTTACCGTGCTTCAGGAGGACTGCACCCATAACATAGTCAATAACATCTCTCTGAATCTGAAATGATTGTCTCGAGTCTGGAAGTGCAAGTACAAGTGGTCTGTTGGTCATTTCCTTCAATACATAAAGGGCCTTTTGTTGTTTGCCTCCCCACTCAGAAACCTTTTTCACATTGGTCAATTCATTAAAAGGAGCTGCTATAAGAGAAAATCTAGCAATAAATTTCGTCCAATATTGGGCTTCTCACAAAAAACTTCTTTCCTCTGTAATTTCCTTTGGCCTTGCCTAATTTAGAATGACATCAACCTTTGAGTGATCTATTTTCAAATCACGTCCTCCAAGAATATGACCCAAGTAAACTAAAGAAGTCTTTCCAAACTCACACTTTGACATCTTCAAATACAATTGTTCTTTTAGACATCAAGTACTTTTCTTACATGCATGACATGTTCATCACGAGATCTACTAAAAATTAAGATTTCATCTAAGTGGACTATGAAAGATTCATCAAGAAATGGCCTAAATAAATCATTCATCACACATATGAATGTAGTAGGAGCATTACATAAACCAAATGACATAACTAGCCCTTCAAACAAACCATTTTCTTTAACATTGTCTTCCAAATATCTCCTTCGACTATTCTAATTTGATGGTATCCACTTCTTAAGTCCAGCTTTGAAAAATACTTTTCATCTTTCAATTGATTCTAGTAAAATATCTATTTGATGCACTAAGTAATGGTTCTTTACCGTAATTTTATTTAAGGCGTGAAAGTCCACACACATGTGGCATGTTCATTCCTTCTTTGACACCAAGGCAATAGGTGAACCAAAAGACGCGGAAGATGGTATGATGATCCCTTTATTAAAAAAATCTTGAATTTGCGTCTTAATTTCTATGCTTTCCACCACTCACATACTCTATATGTGAATGTTAGGAAAAGGACAATCTTGCTGCAACTCTATCCCGTGTTCAATTCCTCTCTTTGGGGGGTAATCCCCTTGGTTTTTGAAACATTTCATCATATTCATTAACTATGACATCCAATTAATATTTCAAATTCGAATCACAACCTTGAAAATGCTCATTGTGAACATCATTTTTAGGTTTGATCATGAGAAGAATGAAATTCTTGCTCTAATTCACCAGTTTTTTCATTTCCCTTCATTAACAAGCCAAATATATGTTTTCTTGTTGTGAGCTCTCACAATATATTCTACCCCATTTTTGAATAAATGGTATTTATTTTTATGTCGATGGAAGATATATTTTCTGTCATAAAGGTACACGCTACCCAAAATAATGCCACAGATATCTAGCACCACAACACCGAGCTCCATTTCATCTATGAATTTGGTAGTGATAGAAAATTTCAGTTTACAATTTCTTGCAACCTAAAATATCACATTCTCGCATACCCATCCAAGGGGATATGGTTTATGATGTGGAATAGTTTCCAGATTTAAAATCTTGACAAGCGTTTTAGAGATAAGATTAGCTTGAGAGTCGATATCAAACAACATATCAATCTCACTATGTTTTGAGATCACCCTCATGTGAAATAGTTCTATTCTGCTCTTTTCATTTGGAGTTTCATTTTCAAGTGGGAAGAACTAATGCTGGAAATGGATTCTTTTCCTTTTAAACCCATGGCTTTGATGTTAGCTTCATTACTTGAATCTGATCCCAAATCTTGTCGAGTGGTTATAGTTGTCTTTTATTTTCCCTTGTTCTAGTTTCTCTTTGGCTTCATTTCAGGATGAAGCTTCAAACAATGAGCTTCATCATGACCCTATCTGGAACAATGTCTTCATGTAATTTTGCATTTTTCTTTTCCTCCCCTTTGAAATCCTTTTCCTCTCCCTTACTCTTAAATGGATTTTTATTGCGTTATTCTGGGGTGTTTTTCCCTCTTGCCTTAAGATGAGTGGCTTGCACACACACATCATCTAGATTAATTGGATTAAGAATTAAGATAATATGCCTAAGGTAACTTTGTAAACCACATATATATTTCAACAAAATTTCCTATGACTGCAAATCTACACCTAACATTAGAGACCTTTTTTTTAATTCTTGGGTGTAATATTTCACATTTTGACCATTAAGTTTTATATAGTTCTACCAATTCATGATGGATTTCGGCAGATAAGGTAGAGGGTAAAATTATATTTTAATTTGAGCAATGAAATCATTCAAAGAAATTGAAATCTTACCATGTATTTTAATCTCCTATTAGGTCTTTGATTCCCACCCTACAAGTGTTGCACCCTCCATTCTTAAGGAAGCTAACTGAATCTTTATGTCCTCCTCTTGATGGTTTTGAATCTTGCAACAGACCTCCAACTGAAGAATCCAATTATCAAGTTTATTTGCATTCACTTAACCATTATACATGGGCAACTCAAATTTAACATCAAGTTTAAAAAAAGTGATTTACCTGTTCCTTTTGAAGAATGATGATGACTATGAGTAAGGGGTGTATTAGTGGAAGAGTGTGAACATTCTTGTGAAGAAGAATATGGCGGAGAGGGTCAATGTTTTCTCATTCCCATTACCTCCTTTTCCATTACCTCCTCCTAAAGAGCCTTCTCCTTTGCAATTTTTGGAACTTTCTCCTTGCAACTTGCCTCTCTTCGTAGAGGACCTTCACCATCTCAATCATATCATATAAAGCCTTTATGAATGTCTTCCCATATTTTTTCATATTTGTAGGTTCTCCTTCATGAGACATAATCTTTGGACTCTCAACTACAAATTGAGGTTGAAATGGTGTTGGATTGTGGCAACCTTTCTCTTCTTCCCCTTCACCCAACTTCAGGGCTTCCAACTAGCTCTCCTTCACCTCTTTTTAGTATTAACCTTGTAAGCATGACATAAAATTGCAAACAATTAAATCCTCCTTTCACAAAGAAAACCTAGTCCTTTGATACAAAATTGATCTATTTCAGAATATTAGTTTACAATGCTAAGATCCTCCTCAAATTAAAAACAAAATGATTTCATTGTGCTTACGGATTCATCAATTATTACAAGTAAAATGAAGAGTTTTTGTGTTGATTTTATGAGCAATTTGACATAAACCAGAAACTAAACAACAACATAAGCATGTATAGAACATCATCAAGACCACATTACAACAACACGTGATAAAGGAGTTCATCCCTCCTGGGCTACTTCTCCTTGTTCTAGCTTCTAATGGCCGGGGCCTCTCTATTATGCTGAAAAATGTAAAAATCTATGTTTACAATGCCTAAATTCTTCTATAACCTGCTCCAATCAATCCAAAATCCTGAAAAATGGCTATCTAGCCTCTTTTCACAACTAATTTGGTGGAAAATTGAAGAATGTATGACTTATCCTAGTTCTCCCTCTATCTGTTCCACAAATTGCTCCAATCCTGACACGATCCTTCAAATTAGCTATGAAAATATGCTAACTGGGCAAACATTTCACTACACAGTGGACCAAAATTTTATGGCACCTACTGTATTATCGCCAATCATAATCAACAGAGTCCTATAGGCTTATGGTCTTGTGAACATAACAAGTGAAGTGTCATTGCAATGTGGTGGACTTTATAGGAGTATCCACCAGAACTAATAAACATCTTGCATCTGGGGACTTATTGCATTTCATAACTCAATGTATAACTGAGGTTTTGTATATGTGGAAGATTCTGTTAACACTCAGGTTGTCCCTTGGCTCCTTCAGGGATACGGCCGAGGTAACCACAGACCAAGCTTTGGACTGCCGGTCCTAGCCTACCAGCAGTCAGAGAGGGCTCTCTCTTCGGGATTTAGTTTTGTTCAGGAAATGATTTCAGGCTAGATATGAAGCACATGGTTTTTTGTTTAAGTTTGGCGGGAGGAATGATCAATTCAGACAGTGTTTTGGCATGCAAAGCACAAAAGGTTTAGAACATTGGGCATGGATTCAAGGATGTGGACTGAAGAAGGTGTTTTCTTTGGCAAAGAAGATACTACAGAGCAGGATAGCTGCAGAAGGAGTAATATCAGGTTTGAATGAGGATGAAACAGATGCAAGGAATGAAAGACAGCTAAGTAATTTTCATTCGTGCTAACAGAGGGAATGGGATGAATATCCTATAGGAGCAATTACTTGAATTCCTACAACAATATTCATACATGGAGGAAACTAGTGCAAATATGAGCCTAAGAGGAATTCATATTATAGGCTAGTTTAGAAAGAAAACATTGAGAAGAAGCAGGAATTGAGGGCAGAGCATAGCTAAGTGACATCTGAACTATTCTTTTTCCCTGCAAGTTTAGATCATGACACAAATACGGTATAGAAAACATAGCAACTGTAGAAAGAGATGAGAAAACTTATTAGTCCATGAGGAAACACGAGAGTTCTGTAGTTCTTCAGCCATCAAATACACATTCAGGCAGTCCCAACACACATGTTCCAGCAAGCTCTGTCTATTAAATGTCTTAGAGCGTACACAGCAAGCCTCACAATCAGATTATCGATCAAAAAACTCTCACCTTTTGAACAGTACATAGGGAGGTTTTTATAGAAAAAATTTACAGACTTAGATCTGTGGATAAGATCTCAAGGAAAATATCTCAAAATATCTATCAAACCGATCTAAATAGATATGAAGTAAATCAGTGTTTGCTGCTAAAAATAAATGCATGAAAGACTATATGGGCTGAGCTGGGGCAGCTGGCATCTTGGAGTAAATATCTAAGGCTGCGCATGAATCCTTTAGGCGGTTCCATAAATGATTTTTGTCTTTTTGGATTGAGGCGGTGGCTGGCTGTCCTTCTGTTCTCTGCTTTATTCCACGCCTCTGGTATTGGATATCTTCCAATTTTTCCATTACCATTTCTTCTGAATTGGATCTTTGCAGGTGGTTAGCTAGACTCATAGCCATACTTCTCTCAATCTCTGACATCATTTCTCCCGCTGAACTGGTATTTTCAAGCATGGATGCATGATTCAGCATCATACCTTTCCCCATTTCCATAAATTGTTCTGCAGACATGCAGTTCTCAAGAGGCGCAGAAGCCGACATCGTACCATTTCTCAAATTCTGATAACGGGTGTTCTATCACTGTGGCCTTTTCAGTATTGGGATCCGGATTCAACACTATACCTTCCTCAATTTCCTGATAACCGATGTTCTTCTAAAGCAGGTCCAACCTGATGAGCATCCTCAGACAATATTGCAACAGGTCCTTCAACCAGTTGGGCATCTTCAGACGATGCTCTAACGGGTTCATCCACCTTCTCACTCTCTGTCTGCGAATTTCTAGCGTGCCCACTTCCTTCGTTGGATTCTTTGGTCTCCGTACCATATACACTGCTTACACTGCAAGACGGAGCGTTGCTCTTTAAAATATCTTCCCCTTCCTTCTCCATTTCAATACGGAGGTCATCATCCTCATTCACGACAAGCTCGTGTTTTTCTGTATCTAAATCCACTTACAATTCGCCTTACAAGAGCATTTGGTATATAAAATTTTTTTTTTACATCATGTAAACCCCAGATCACATTATGGCCACCTGGAGATTGCCATCCAGAAAAGACCACTCCCACTCTGATTGCCGGATACTCTTGAATATCGGTCTTGCCACAAATAGGTGAAAGATGTACCAACGGCTTCCCATATGTTTAACGGAAATGAATGGCTGATTGCATGTGCATCATACGGGTCTGCAGAGGTTGTTGGATCACCAAACTCTAACTTTACACGCCCCCCCTGAAGGGCTGGCGGTAACTGAGGCTGGTAGAGGCTTCGAAGCTCCTGCACACCAGAGAGCTCTGTAGCTTTGCCGAACCCCATTGTGTCTTGGAAGCTCCGATTTCCACAGTTAGAGAAAAAAGAACTAAAATCTCCTCGACAGTTTTGTATTCCCTGTTTTATTTTCTCTTCGTCTTTGTTGGATTTGGATGCTCCAGGAAGAGCCACTTCCCTTCCATCATGAGATGATTCTTCCGCACTGGATTTCTTATCACTCATGTGCAAAATTTTCTCTGTTTGCCTTCGTAATGCTCGAATGGCAAAAATAACAAACAGTTGTTCACATACGTCCTTAAGCCTGGGGACCACTTGCCACTCAGATTCCCCATGAAGTTTCCGTAAAGAATTAATAGTTTGTGAAGATTCTACTGCAAGTAAACCTTTCCCAATAAGGAAGTTCTTTACACATTGTTTGATTTCATTCATCAGAACATTGTTTGGAGGTAAATTCTTCAGCAACACCTGATCATCAACTACTTTAACTCTTAAATAGTTTTGTTTAAACAAAGCATCTAACATTGCCTGTAAATGTATAACTCATCCATATCAGCACTTTGTTCAAGCTTAATTCGATAAGTGTAGCCACCCTTAACAGCTACTGTACCTAATACTGATGGTTCCATAAAATGCCACGATAGAAACCATGCACCATTCCATTAAAACCACTTGTTTCGGCCTCCCTTCATGACATTATCTGAGACTTCTCTTACTGCTTCAAATAAATTTCTGAGCTGCCAACTGTTCCTCCGCTAGCTCTCTCTCTTCCATGGTTGAAGAAAGTTGTGACTCTAATCTTGAAATATTTTGCTGTGATTCTTGTAGTCGAACCTGAATGGTTTCAACATTAGCATTTGCCAGTTGAAGCCTCTCTTCTAGTTCTTCTTTTACCAACTTTAAGCAACTAAGTTCACCATTCAGTCTACCAATCTCTTCATTCAATTTGCATACAATAAATTCTTTTTCTGCCAGGAGATTTTGCACATCCTTAAGCTGAGGTGAGGCATTTGCAATTGGGCTGTTTGAGTTGGAACCTATCTAATGTCAATGCCAAAGTTTTATTTCTACTTTCATTTTTAGCAGTCACAGGAGTCTTTTCTTTCCTAAACTCTGGACTACTTGTTCCTCCAACCTCTAATTCACTGACACTATGTGAGTCTTCATCCCATTCAAGCTGCTTCTTGATTGTCGCTCTTATGCTCGATACATCTTGAAGAGAGAAGAAATGGTTTACAAGCCAGTCTAATGTAGAAGCTGCTGTTTCAACAAACTCCACTATATCTGCCTTCCCATGAAGAAGATCAGTGCAAACATTGACAAGACTTTGAAACTCTGAATTTTGCCACTGAAAGACACACATGGTATAGCCAGGCATATCTGAAGAATTCCCATAGAGATGAGGTCCACATGTGGCCCGTGCCATGCTATTTGAATGAATTTGATCTGAAGGATTTGACTTGATAAAACCTTCAATAAGCATCAGTATTTTGTGAACAGAAGCAGTCACTTTTGATCCAAGATGGGTAGTTCTTGTTCTATTAGAAGATGAAAATGCAACTATTTCTTCTTCAGATGAACTCCCATGTGAATGGGATTTCGGTGAAAAATTATGTGAGATTATTCCCTGAAAAGAGCCACCATTCAAATCACCAGTGCTATTTATATTCTCTTTTGTTGTGGCAACTTGCTCAACAGTTGAACATCAAGACTTTACAATAGCAGCCTTGACCCTCTCCATCACTTCATCCATGTTTTGAGACTTTGCATGGGCTTCAAAAACCATGCATAAAACATCATGAAGATTGGCATTATCTGCGTCATTGGTAGAACTCTCTGATTGAATGGCAGATAACTTCTCTGCTACAGCTATGGCATTAGTATCTTGTTCATAGGTTGAGGGGGTTTCTTCTAAAGGAACATTCCTCTCAGTCAAAGAAAAAGTACTACTGTTTTCTTCCATCCGGAATACCCCAGTTCCACCCAATTTGTCTTCTTTACAAAAATTTTGATTAGAACCATCAACCTTTTCAGTAGACAATGCTGCAAGCCTTTCCATTTCAACAAAATCATTCAGCAAATTAAACTCTGAAGAGTCAAATTCTTTATTTGTAGCTACATCTATGTTATCCTTCTTAAACTGTGCTAATTCAGAAATCAATGCCGAAGCCCAGGATTCACAAAGCAAGATAAATGGCAAAGATGACTCTGCTCCTACGCTGCTTTGAATGTGACAGTGAATATGCATGTGGTATAGGATCAACTTCAAACAGCTCGTACTTGATTTAGTTCAACTTGACACCGACTTGAGAGTAAATAAATTCACAGAGATCCCATTTGATTCACCCGTGAGAGCTTCCTAAAGTTACTTGAAAGAACTGGGTTCACCCACTCTCATAACGCATCCTATGAGAGGGTACAAGAGCTGTTTCAGATAGGTTTGCTGCACATTATAAATCCTTTGCATTAGATGCCACGTCTCCAGTTGTTTTCTTTGAATTCATGTTAGTATAGCAGCTATCTTCATTTGTACATGATATCCCAGTAATCTTGCCCTCTTGTTGCGGATGTTGACAATTCAGCAATGGAAACAGAACTATTCAGTGTGCACTCATCAAGGAGTAAACTTCGTACTCTGCCTGAGCTTCTGATGGTTTGGGCAGAAAATATTTCATTTGCGGTTGAACCAAACGAACATTCATCATGCTCCGTTAAAGATTTGACAAAAGGAGAAGACTGGTCCTCAGACTCTTCAATATGATGCATTCCTTGCTCAGAAATATTATCAACAGACATTTCAAATGAAGGCATAACTGGGGGGTGTGCCCATATTTGCCATAGTAGCAAATTTCAAATATGGAACATTGCTGGAAGCAAAGCATGACATATTTGGCATGTAAATATGTCGATCACGAAAGGTGAATACATGCTATGAGCAGGAGGCTAACAGATTCCACCGTTGCAATTTTTGATTGTGATATCACATCGCAACTTGATACCTTCTATGGCCTGATTCTGTAACATTGACTATTTTTCTATCTACAATTGTGATCCATCACATCCTGCCTTTGTTTGTTTCTTGAAAGCCTTCCCACCTACCTTAACGGATCATACCCTTTCGTGCTCGGCGGTCGATTTCTAATGATGACATGGCTATGATTGTGATTTGCGACATGTGGGGAGCAATTGTAACTTGCCACTTGATGCCTCCTCATTCGTTGAAGGACCTTGTGACATCATCCAATCCTACCATCTGAGAAAGTGAAACCTTAACTTTTACTTGTTATAACCTTTGCATACGAGCTCAGTTTCAAGTTCCATTCACACCATTGGAATAAAAATGATCAGGATTTCAACATAAAGATAAGTGTATGAAGATTTTTACACTTTGATTTTTGAGCCTAATTTTGAGCACATGATTAGTATGCCAACCCCTCCAATAGTTCTCCAACAAACCTCTAAGTCTCCAAGTGTATGAGAGAGAGAGAGAATAATAAGACACCTCCAAAATTTAACTGACAAAAGGTTATCAACTGATCCTCGAAAACCTTTTTATGGATGAGGCTTCTATTTTCTTCATTTTCCATTATTTTCCTTCATTTTCCTCCTCACGTGAAACTTCTGACCTTTCACCTCCTTTTTCTCCTAATTTCCATTATTTTCATAACTAAAAGTGCCAAAAATTCCATTTGTCCTTTCCAAATCCTTAACCATTTATTATGCCAATTTCATTAGCTATAAACAATCACAAGTGATTCCCATCATTATGAATTTTCCCAACATTCATATTGCAATAAGTGTCCTGTCATCTATGGCTATCATGTTTCATTTTTTAACTTTTATTACATGGAATTTTCACCATGGTTGTTACAAACAACGATCCTCTGACGGGAAGGGGTTTGTAAGAACCCCGAGCTAAAGTTTCATTTAATAAAGGATAACGAAGGGAAAATAAGACCAAGGTCATGTGGCAAATACTCCAAGTTGAATGTTTAGAAAACATTGTAATCAACATCATTGTCATTTAATAATGGCTATGGAAATTTGAAAGGAATTAGCAAAGGAAAAGATGAAATAATTGGCATCTAATTATGAAAATAAAGGAAAATAGGAGAAAATGAAGGTGAAGAGACAAAAATTTGCATGCAAGAGAAATCAGATGAAAATGAAGGAGAATGAAAGAAATTGAGATACCAATGATCAAAATGCATCAAATATGTAACAACCCTCATGAAAAATCCATGTAATAAAAGTAAATAAAGAAAAATTAATTACCACAGTCGCTGGAACCCTTATTCCAATTTAAATGTTGGGCAAAACCCTAGTGATGTCGATCACTTGTGATTGGTTATGGCTAAGGAAATTAGCACAGGAAAAATGGCATTTAGACGCATTTATTTATGAAAAAAATGAAAATCAGGAGAAAAGGGAGGTGAAAGGTCCAGGTTGTATGTGAGGATGAATGTTGAAGGAAAATAATTGAAAATGAATAAAATACAGGGGTCGTTCATAAAAATAATTCTCAGGATAAGTTGAGAACCTTTTTGTTAGTTCAATTTTGGATCTTTCATAGTATTCTCTCTCTTTGCCTCTCATACTCTTGGAGACTTTGAGTTTTCTTGGAATAATCTTGGAGAGTGTGGCATACTTGGATTCTTGGAGCAAGAAGGAAAAGGAAATGAGGGAAAGTCGAAGAAGGCAACAACATCAGCACATACATTATATTTTCTTGTAGTTACTGAGTTGCATGTATGCTTCCTTCACTAGTTTTGGCATGCATGACATATGCATCTGGATATTTGGTTGTGATATGTCATTGGCATGGAAGATGGACTAGATTGATAGTGGATTTCCAAGCCTTTCCATTTCTTGGATATCCATGGTGATTGTGGGTTTACTTTCATTGTTTGTTTTTGGTTGGTTCTCATGTTTCCTTAGCTTTGGTTGAGTTATTAGTTCTTGGAATCCCTGGTTGGAGAATTCTCTCGAAACCCTGTAACATCTTAGGTTGGGTTATTAGTCCTCAAATCCTTGGTTCAAGAAGTGCTCTAGAAGCCCTTGGTGTGTTCAGTTACTAATCCTCAAAGCAGTGGTTGGACAAAGACTATGGAATCCCTATATAATTTGTGGGTTTAGTTATTAATCCTAGAAGCCTTGGTTGGAGAAAACAATATTGACGCCTTGGAAGGCTTGGATGCAAACCAATCTGATGATGGCTTTTGTGATCTCAAACTGGGTGGTGGAATCATTATTTGATGGGTTGAGGTGGATGGTGTCTAGAAGCCTTCGATTAGTTTTGATTGATGTGTTTTATCAGATCCTACATTCATGCTTAGAATATGGCATAAGGGTGAAAGGCGGAAGACAGATTTGGCTTAGCCAATGTATGGTCGGGTGGAATGCGGAGGTCCCATCAAGGGTTTGGATTTTGCATATTTAATGATAGGTTATTTCTCCTTGAATTGGTATGATCATTTTGATTGATTATATGTGGTTTATATGGTTGTAATTTTATCAGTAATGCTTCATTTACTATGATGGTTATGTATGTGTTTTTTGACAACAACCATGTAGGGATTTCATCATGTTTTTTATGTGTAGTTGAATGATCAATGTATTGATGACCTAATGGATGGAATGGTATTTGACGTGTCGAGACACCAATGGTTCTTAGCGATTCTCACGTAAGTATGAGATGCATATGTTTAGAATTGTTATTTACACCCGTAGATTACATATTCATGATATGTTTGATACAATGCATTTCATGGTTAGTATGGGTCCAGGCAAGGTTTCAAACAACTATTTTATTAGTACTATAATTTCCAGCTTATTTTACTGAACTGAAGGTACCATAAAATTTTGGGTAGTGAGTGGGGCTCTGGGCCTCAAAAAATTACTAAAATCACGTGGTCACTAGCATAGCGCTAACAAATTTTGTCTTCAGTCACTAGTAGACAAGAGTGTGAGAGAAAATTTTGGTTTCTGGACACTAGCATTCCCATAACATGAGAGCAATTGAGACTTAAGTTGTCCAAAAGTTTGGTGGGACACAAAGCCAAGTTATCTAAAGAATTGGATTGGTTCGTGAGGGTCTTTTAACTGATGTTCAATTATCTATATTTCATGTTTCTCTCGATTCCACTTCCTTAATGTGATTTAGGAGGTTGAATCATATCATAGTTCCCTCGCATCAAATGTTTGCCCTGGCTAGCCAGTTTATTGGGTAGATTTTGGTCAAGGGTGGTATATAGTGGTATTAGAGTATTTGTAGTCAACCATCTTGCTAGTAATTTGATAATTTATAGTTTTTCATATTTGAAGTCACAAGGACCATGGCAAATCAGTTATGAGCAAGAGGATAAAAATAATGCAACATATGGTAGTCGATCGCATCGTGGTCAAAGGTCAAATATAGATGACACAATTAGAGACAACATATTGTTTGACACTATGTATAGGAGAGGGGATAGACACATTTGTTATTCTAGTTATTATTCAAATAGGCATCATGGTCATCATCGTTATCATCCTTACAGGAGGAGTAACAGGGGATAGTTTCTGGATGTGTCTAAGAAAGAAATGACACCAACATTGATGGTGACATGAAGAAACTGTAGGATATAGAGTGATGGTTAACTGGCATCCAAAATTATTTAGATTGAATGACTATTTAGAAAAGATGAAATCTACAGTGGCTAAGTTCATTCTGAAAGGTACATAAGACATTTGGTGGGAAGATGTGAATAATGGAAAATGCATTCAGGAGGAGGATTTGACTTAGAGTGAGTTTGAGTGGTTGTTCAAGAAGAAGTATTTTTCAAAGACATACTTTGATGATAGGGAGAAATAATTTGATGAGCTAAATATTAGTTCTGTGACATATGATGAGTACACTAGAATATTCTTGAAGTTGTTGAGGTATGTGCCTTATCACACACAGGGAAAGGCCAATATTCTGAAGTTCATTAGTGGGTTACTAGTTGCATTTAAAGACTATATTGAGTTGGATGAGCCTACATCATTGGAGGAGGCCATTTGGAGGCTAGGAAATTTATATGAACAATTAAAGCACAAAACTTAGGCTAGGCCAAACTAGAGAGGTAATGAAAATAACAAAGGAAAATCAGACAAAAAGCTAGCGAGGCCTCAAGATCTACGTGACAAGGAGAATGTTGAACCACCTAAGAAGTTCAATGTATCAGATAGACGACATGCATTCTTATGAGGAGAACAAACCAAGGAGACAGGGTAAAATCCTATAGAGTGTTGGATTTGTGCCAAGAATCATTTCAAGAGTGATTTTCCATAGAATTATGGTGGTAATCCTTCGATATATAATGCATATGAGGCAAATACTATTAGGAATGTTTGTAATAGTATTGCACATACCTATGAGGTATTTGATAACAAAGGGATAGATCATCACACATCTATCATTGATTTGGATGGTAAGATTTGTGATCAAGTTATTTCTATTTTGATTAAACCTAGATCTGACTATGGTTATCTTAGTCCTAACTTGGTGGATAAGTGTGGTTTGAGTAAGGAATTGCATGTAGAATCTTGGTTAGTGTAGTTGGCTACATGAACAAATAAGTGAGCTCATCATTTGGTAAGATCTTGTTCATTTTATTTGAATGGTATGCCTACAATAACACATTTCATTGTATTACCATTTGGATCATGCAATATATTTCTGGGAATATAATGGTTGTATCGACATAGAACCAAGGTAAATTGTTATGACAAATCCATTGGTTGTGTTGATGATAATGGAGAATTAAGACTCTTAGATGGAAATAAGAAAGCCACATCAATTAGGATGGTGAGAGCTATGGAAGAAAACTGTAGTCACAAGAAAGGGTGTAGGTTATTTGCAGTGAACATTTCTAGTGATAAATGTAAGAAAGTTGAAGACGCAGATGTATTAAGCAGATACCCTATTCTACAAAAATTCAAGGATGTGTTTCCTGAGGACATGTTAGAGTTACCACCTCGTAGGGAGGTGGCATTTTCTATTGAGTGAGTGGGGGGGTAGCTCTAACATTAGAAGCACCTTATAGGATGAGAAAAATTGATTTGGTTGAATTAAAGATGCACTTAAAGGAAATGTTGGACAAGGGATAGATTAGGCTAAGTGTATAACCTTTGGGGTGCACTAGTATTGATCATAAAGAAGAAATATGGTACTAACAGATTATTGATTGACCACAAGAAGTTGAACAAAGAAACCATCAAGGACAATTATCCATTA
The DNA here is from genome assembly GCA_000404065.3 of Pinus taeda. NCBI lineage: Eukaryota > Viridiplantae > Streptophyta > Pinopsida > Pinales > Pinaceae > Pinus > Pinus taeda. Next base: position 391 of record APFE031161989.1, on the reverse strand, counting down.
CCGAGGAAAAATGACCTTTTCGATTACCTGAAGGGAGAAGCAATTTTCATTAAGATGAACTTGTGATCTGTATGTCATTAGGTATTGTTATGCTTCTTAACCTGCAAAAGATATCCAAATACAGAATATGCAAAGAAAAGAGACCGAGAACACAGAATAGCAATGACTTTATTATTCAGAGAGTAATCTTCACTTGCCTCTTCGAGGGGGCAACCTCCAATAGAGCAGAGCTCGATTACAAAAATATGACACGATGCTCCTCGCAGGGAGTTACTATCCTTTATATATGACTCCTACTAGTAATACCACGGGTCAATACCGCTTATTACTAATACCATCTATCTAATACTATGACCCATTTGCAACTAACTGTGGTGTTATTAATTGCGGA
>APFE031161977.1:17061-68840 GCA_000404065.3 Pinus taeda | reverse complement strand
ATGAAAGCGAGGATGAAAATCCTCCCCCACCTTCTCAGGATCCTCCTTCAGCTCCTCAACTTCCAAAATGGGTCCGTGCTACTCGGGATGCAGCAGGTGATCTTGTCGGTGATCCTACAGATCAGCAACGTACATGTTCTCAGTTCAATAGAGGCTCTTCTTTACTAGCTCAAGCTTTAGCAAATTATGATCCTGACACCTTTGCAGAAGCTTCAAACCATCCCGATTGGGACAGAGCTATCAATGAAGAATATCGTTCATTATTGGCAAATGATACGTGGGATCTTGTTCCTCTAACAAAGGGACAAAAACTTGTTAGATGGAAATGGGTTTACAGAACCAAGTATGGACCAGATGGGAAAGTTGATAGACATAAAGCTCGTCTTGTTGCTAAGGGTTTTTCACAAGTTGAAGGCATTGACTATACTGAAACCTTCTCCCCTATTGCCAAAATGAACTCTATCCGCCTTGTTCTTTCCCTTGCTGCCTCTTTCAAATGGGACGTCCATCAAATGGATGTTAAATCCACCTTCTTGCATGGGGACTTGCATGAAGAAATCTATATGGAACAACCTATTGGCTTTATACAAACATACTCACTACAACAAAACAAGCAATTTGTGCCAGATTTAGCACCAGATTTTAGTGCATTTTTTTCTTAATTGGGATGAGCAGCCTGGCGCTAAATCTGGCTCTATTGTACAATTTTTAAAGCATCCTTTTTTGCACGAAATTTTGTGTCTTTTTTACGTCAAGTTTTGCATCTTTTTTTGCATCATATTTTGCACCAAGATTTTCATTTGGTTTTACAACAGGTTTTCTTTTAGTTTTGTGCCATTTTTTGCATCTATTTTTGCATCATTTTTTGCTTCCACTTTTGTGGCATTTTTTTCTTCTAGTTTTGTGTCATAAATTGCATTGAGTTTCACACCATCTTTGGCATATAATTTAGTGCCTTTTATTACATCCAATTTGTACCAATTTTTACATCTGGTCTTATGCCTTTTTTGCTTCTAATTTTGTACTTATTTTTACATCTATTTTTGCACCAGTTTTTCTGCCTTTTTTTACACCATTTTTTCTGTCCAATTTTGCACCATATGTTGAATTTGATTTAGTGCCAAATTTTGCATCCATTTTTGCATTTTATTTATCTCCCTTTTTTGCATCCTATTTTGCACCAATTTAGCATCATTTTTAACACCATTTCTTGCATCCTTTTGGGCATATAAATTTGCATCCTATGTTGAACCATGTGTTGCATCCACCTTTGCATCCCATTTTGTGTCTATTGTTTTTGCAACAAGTTTTGAATGATTTGTTGCACCTTATTTTACATCCAATGTTGCATTTCAATTTTCATGCAAATTTGAACCATTTTTATGCCCATTTTTGCACCATTTCTTCTTCTTTTGTGTCCAATTTTGCACCATTTTTTATGTTCAAATTTGCATCATTTTTGGTATCTAATTTTACATCCTTTTTGGCATCCAAATTTGCATCCTTTTTTTTCCACATTTTATGTCCACATTTGCATCTCATTTTTCACCTAGATTTTAGTTTGAATTTTCATCTAGTTATGCATCATTTTTGACATCCTTGGTTTCACCCTTTTTTAGTCCCATTTCGCATCTTATTTTGTGTCTTTTCTTACATCCTTTTTGAACCCAGTTTTGCATCCTAATTTTACACCATTCTTTGCATCCTCATTTTGGTGTCCTTTTTTGCATCCTTGTTTGCACTGAATTGGGTATGCTTTCATATGCCCTATTTTGTTCCCTTCTTTGTGTCTAATGTTGCACGCTTTTTTAATTTTACTGTAAAACCCTTTTTGTGTCATTTTTTGCATCTTGTTTTTATGGCTAGTTTAACATCCAATTCTACTCCCAATTTTGCATCCAATGTTACATCCACTTTTGGCTTCTTGTTTAGAGTTTTAATTTTATTTCCATTTTTGACCCCCTCTATGGGTTCATTTTACTAATTTCATTTACATAGTGAAATATATTAAAGTTTCTAATTATCATTTTGTTGTAGGATTTAATGCATGGTTAGATGAACATAAAGCCATCTCACTTTATCCCAAAAACCTCGGATGGACCAATTAAAAGAAAGGTTGTTCTAAGGCTCAAGATTCTTAGTAAATCAAGATGTAGAGTATAGATTAAGAAAAAGAGAAGGAATTCTTGTGAGTCCTCGCATGCAGGTCTTCTTGGAGTTTTTAGTATAGATAGGAAGCACTCCTAGCTAGCTCCAAAGCTTGGTCCTACACATAAGAGAAAAAATAAAGCAACCTTCATAGCATAATATCTTGATAATCAAAAATATCAAAAACGTATAAATATTATTGAATAAATAAGTATAAACCAAAATCTCATACATTCATTAGTTAATTAGAATAAGTAAAGAATGAATAGAAACATATGGAAGGAAGAACAACCGATCTATATTAATAAAGGAGTTGGAGGAAAGTTACAACAATCATATGTAGTTGCAGCAACACCTCCCCAAACTCCTAGCTCCAAAACTCTCCATCAAAAGATAGATCTCAGCAGCATGACAATACAAGAATTCCCATCATTTTCTCAATGGCCAAGCCTCCAATATATATGAAAGTGAAGGCTATGAAGATTTACCAAATTTCTCATTAGTTCAATTTGGGCAAAATCTTTTGGGCGAATAATGTTTCCTCATATAAAAATGGCCTTTTCCACTTTTTAGATGCTTTTGTGTTTAGGAAAAAGCTTCCCATGCTTTATGGCTCTTTGCCACTTTTGTATGCTTTTATTTTTTAGGAAAAAGCTAAAGATGAGGATAAAGAGATCACATTCCACCATATGAGTTTATGAAAAACAGTGTCAAATTCAAATTTTAGTTTGCTTATGTTTTAGTTTTTTTTAATCGATATTTAGTTTTAGTATTTTTTTATTTTCTAAAAAAATATATTTAGTTTTTGTATTTTTTTCTATAAGAAAAACTATATTATGTTTTTATAAAAATGGATTTTAAACATTCCACTCATGCTAAATTTGTGATTTTATGATAGGAGTTTAAATTATATATAAAAAAGTAACTTAATGCCATGTGTTGTGTCGTTGAGATGGGTATTATACATCTCTTCGTTGCTAAGTTATAGAATGTGCTCGGGTTTTCTTAGTTCAATAAAACTAATTATGTTCTTCATTATATCTTGAAATGTTCATCTTGAACCTAATAAAACAATAAAGTTCAAATAGGTTTGCCTTTGTCCTTTGTAGATCTTTGTCCCCATCAATCTTGGTCCTAATAGATTAATTGTCTTATGGTGGCCTTGATTGGTCACTTCCATTAGTTGCATGCTTTATTGTTTTCTGTTAGTGACATTTTTAGGCTTGATAATTTGTTATTTAATTTATCAAAACGTGTTATTGTCCATTTTATTGTTAAATATTAATACTAAATATGTTGGTTTTTTACCATGGTTTAGCAAAACGTTCCCAAAAGGTTTATAGATTGTATTTTATAATGCAATGATTCATTGCTTGATGAAATTGTTTTGGATTTTTTTTTTAATGATTCATTGGTTAATGAAATTGTTATGGATATTCTTTTTGGTATATTAAATTGTATGTGATAAAATCAAAAGTCACCTCTTTTTTAGATTTTCATTGGTCAATTTCCCTTAAGGCCATCAAGTTCACCATTTAGTCCCAGGTTAAGGAAGTATAGGAGTCATGAAGTAGAATTGTCCAAGCACATAAATCTTGAGACATTTTTTTTAGTCACATTATACTTCCTTTCTGTGTAAATTCTCGATGAAAATAGTCTCACGGAACATGAGGGGACTCAATAGTAAAGGAAAACAAAGACTCCTAAAAGAAAAATGGTACACAGAGCACCCATCAATAATTTTGATATAAGGAACAAAAATATTAAGTGAGGTTCTACCTCATATAATTAGCAAATGGGGGGAGGAATTTCCAAGTAGTAGTGATTGATTCTTAGAGATACTTGGGTGGAATGGTTATTATTTGAAATGATCAGGACATCAAGGTTACCAATATGTTTACCTCTTTTCGCATTATGACAATACAATTTTAGTTAATTGACATCGAGGACTACTACCATGTATCCAATGTCTATGACTCCAATATCGCAAATAGAAAACCTCTATTTGTCAATTCTATTTCTAGCACAAGTGATTTATACTCCCCATCTCCATGGATTATTGGCAGTGACTTCAATATTATCAAGTGTCTCGAGGAAAAGAAAGGATGAATCACAATGTTTAACAAGATATTTTGTAAGCTATACCATTAAAGCCATAAAGTAGTCTCCATTAAAGTTGTCAAGAAATAAGTATCCAACCCATACATGTGGATCAATGAGACATAATACATGTGTGTGTGGTGACTAACTTAATACATTGTTCTAATAACTCCACAAACTTATGTATTTCACTCCATCACATAAATTTACAATAGTGTGACCTAAGTAAACCAAGAGTAGACATGAAACCCTTAGGCAACAAACATTCCCTAGATCCTCAATTAGGTGCTTAAATGATGAAGTGAAAATGCATGGGGAAAAGAGGATTTCATGATTTAACCATCACAAACATGTGATCAAGTGTGACTAGGAGTGTATATATTCATATATTTTCCAAAGAGGGAGTTAATACATGAGCTACCATTCATTGGGCCTTATGTTTCTTTCTTTTTCTTTTTCTTATATATAGGAATTAGGGAATACGATTTTCATAAGTTTGGCACAACTCATAGATATAACATTTACATGAATTTTCACTTCAACCATAGAGTTTAGACTTAGATAAATCATTGTAGTGTATCTTTAATTATTTTGGCTTTCACCTTTTTATTTTATTTCATCACAAATGACAAAAGGGGAGATATTTTTCCACAAATCTATGAATGCTTAATCATAAAGGCATCATTAGATAAAAACAAATTAATGATGTTATTCTCTATGAAAATGATGGGTATTCTTGAGAAAATATTATGCTTGTGGATGTCTCCTCTCTGGTTGAGAGGGGGTGAGGGTAGACACCATATTATCCATGTGTTGTGTAATATGGCCAGGACTAACAGTTGTAAGCCTAGTAAAGACAGTAGTAGGGAGAATGGTGCATTGGATAAACTTATGGGACCAATATTCCTTGATAATTTGTACTTTAACTAGGACTAACTGCCATAAGTCAAGTACATTAATCCAAGATAAGAATAGTCATGAGGATTGACATCTCCTAGTCTCAAATATTATGATAGTGGATTAGGAAATGATCATGTGAGGACATACCTGGTGAACATCCTAGTGGGGTAAGTGCCTAGAGAGGCAGTGGTGTCCAATTTATGCCTCTTAACATTGTGCTTTGATCTAATGGAGAGATAAACTTATTAGTCAAGGCCTTGCTATTTTGACAATGTTGGCTATGATGATGTAAATCATCATTGATGCTTATCTATCCAAATCCCTTCTTACTTGAATATTTCAACTTGAGAGTACTTTTTGGTGTCATTATGAGTACCTCCCTAGTGTAGAGGGAGGGTCATCATCTTCATTATCACCATCATCACCACCATCATCGTCATCATTATTGTCATCATTTCATTATTGTCATAATCACCATTCATGTCTTCATCATCATCATCATGATTATGGACATTGTTATCAATTGTTCATAATTATAGGTATCGTAAGAAATATCATAAACCCAAAAAATGTTACGGGTGCTCGAAAAGGGTTCTTAGGACACATAATATATGCAAGAGAAAAAACAACTTAATTTTTTAGAGATGATTGATGATCATCATCATCACTATCATTATCATCGTCATTATAACTGTCATCATCCCCATCGTCATAACTAATATAATTTTTATCACAATTGTTGTCATCTTCATCATGAACATCATAATCATCATTCATGTCATTATTGTTGTTGATGATGACCAAGATGAAAATAATGATAATGCTGATTAGATGATGATGACTTGGAAGACGACACAAAAGATAATTATTATGATTATGACCATGACAACATTTAAAAAATGGGAAGAATGGCCAAGGTCATTAGCATCGTCATGATCATTGTCATTGTAACCCCCATCGTCTTTATCATCATTGTCATTATCATAACAATCGCAATTCAAGTCATCATCATCATCTTCATTATCATCATCATCATAATTATTGACATTGTGATCAGTTGTTCATAATTTTCAATGTCATAAGAAATGTCATCAATGCAAAAAATATGATGTGTGTTGGAAAAGGCATGCAAAAATGAACAAAAAAATGGGGGTAAAAATAGAAATAAAATTGGATGAAAAGTGGACACAACAAAAGTAGATGCAAAACAAGACATAAAAATTGACACAAAAGTGGATGAAAAAGTAGATGTAATAGTTGGTGCAAACTTGAAAACAAAATAGGATTCAAACATGGATGAAAAGGTGGAAGAAAACATGGGAAAAATAGTAGGCATAAAACTTAGCATGAATTGTGGTGAAACAAATGTGGATACAACAATGAATGTAAAAAAAAAAAAAATAGACACAAACTTGAATGCAAAAATGAGGAAAAATTGGATGCAAAAAGGGATGTAAACATGGGCCAAACATGGGTGCAATAGTGGACAAAAAATTAGTTGCAAAATTGGACAAATCAAAAGTGGATGTAAAAGTAGATTCAAAATGGGATGCAAAAAACATAAACAATATTTGATGCAAACTTGGACACAAAAGAGGATGCAAATGTGGATGCAATAGTGGAAAAAAATGTGGGTTGCAACGATATGCATGAGATATGACACAAATAATAGAACAACAAAAGTGAATGAGAAATTGGATGTAATAATAGACACACAAAAAAGATCCAAACTTTGATGCAAGACAAGATGTTATAAGGGATGTAAAAGTGGATTAAAACACAGGTGCAACAAGAGAAACAAAATTGGATGCAATGGAAGTACATTCAAAAGAAAATACAAAATGAGATGCAAAACCCAACACAAAAGTGGATGCAAAAATAGATGCAATATTTTATGCAAAAGAGGATGCGAAGATGGATGCAAAATTGGAAGCAAACGTGGATACAACAGTAATTACAAAACATGGCATAAATTGTATCACAACAATAGTGGATGTAATTATCGATGAAAAAAACAAAGCAAATGAAGATGAAAAATAAGATGAAAAAAGGGATGTAAAAGTGGGCATAAACATGGGTGCAACAATGGATATAAAATAGAATGCAAAAATTAATGCAACAAAATTCGATGCAAAAGTAGATGTATTATGAAACACAAAACCTGATGCAAATTTTGACGAAAAAGTGGATATAAAAAGGGATGCAAAAATAGATGTAAAAGTTGATGAAAACCTAGATGTATATGAGGATGCAATCATGAATGCAAATTTAGAAACAAAAAAGGGTGCAAAGGGAGGTGTCAAACTAGGTGAAAATTATGGCACAAGAAAAATGGATACAATAGTGGACACAATAACAGATGAAAAAGAAGATGTAAATATGGATGCAAAACAAGATGTAAAAGTCAATGAATAAAAATTACATGCAAAATTAGATGCAAAACTAGACACAAAGCTCGATGCAAAACTTGGCACAAAGGGGATGCAAAAAAATATGCAAAAATGGATGTGAAAAATGATTTAAAAAATGATGCAAAAGAGGATGCAAGAGATGATGCAAAAGTTGATGTAAGTGTAGGCGCAAAAAGTGGATGAAATAAAGGATACAAAAGTTGGTGAAACAAAATTAGGTGCCAAACTTGATGCAAAACATGGTGCAAAGGATGGCACAAAACTTGGCATAAAACCTGGCATAAAACTTGGTGTAAAATCTGGTGCAAAACCTATTACAATCCCTGGTGCTAAACTTGATGTAAGACTTGGTGAAAAACTCGGTCCAAACTTTGCATCAAGTTTTGCACCATATTTTATAAATGGACACAAATAGCACCAAAAATCAGTTCTAGACACAAAAAAGGAAGCAAAAAGGGATGCTAATCACAAGGTTTTGTTGTAGTGTTCCTACTTCTAAAATCCATTAACCCTTCATTTCAACCTTGTTCTACGCATCCTACAGCCATACCAACATCCTCCATTTGGCCGAGTACCAACAGGACACGTGGTGATTGTATTTTTAAAATATATATATATATATATAAAGGTAAGAAACAGGAGGCCTATTCATTATACTTCATGCGGCCGAATGATGATTCCACCACCCGACGCACCTAAGTGATTCAGAGGACTCCATCATACCTCAGTATGGCATATACGCTTCCAGCGCTCCCATGATAGGATTTATACAAGCGGTATCATTATTCCCCTATTTCCAAAGATGAACATGCATTGAGGTAGAGGAAGTTGGTCATTTCACTCTCATTTTTCAGGTTGTTTACGTTGGCGTATAATCCCGTGGCTTCCACAGTAAGGACTGAAGGCAGTGAGCGCCATTTGGTTTTGACTCCCACCAAAGTTACACGACAGTCGATCGAGCATCACATTGGATACTAAGGGAGCGACGCTATCAGGTAACAAATCAAAATTTCTTTGTTAAATTTGCAAGTTAAGAGCACGACCCTCTACCAAGATGAAAAATAGGGTCGAGCCGAGCGTGTTCAATAGTTCCCAATACCATGAAGATTGCATTTCAATTCTCAGAGAGATACTGTGGTTGCCCTTTTTGGAGAAATTTCGTGGAAGCAACGAAGAAGTTACCAAGCAATTCGCTTTCACATTTAATGGGGAGAAAGCCCTGATAGGCAACTTCTCATTCAGGGTTTTAGAAGACACCATCGCCCATGCAATAGGGATCAGCCCAGAAGGAGAAAATTATTTTAAGACCAAGCAATTTAAAGAGAAATCATCGACCCAATTCATGTCTAGGTCCCGAGTCTCATCAGTTAACTGGAAGAAAGGTGTCCCAAGGAGTTGGTCGGTGCATCCCTGGGATGAGATGGTCTACATACTTCAAAAATTTGTAACCTGTGAAGGCCGCTACAGTATTTTTTATCTATACCATATCAAGTTGTTGCTACACTTGAAAAGGGAGTGTGTTATCAGTTTACCATATTTTCTATTGCAAGCCTAACCAAGATGTCGAAGACCATCCAGAAGCAGAAGGGAAATGAAGACAAGAGCTTATATCACTTTGGCTTAGTTAAAATTCTTATTGAGTATGAATTGCAGAGAAGAGGGAAAATGTGGAAGGAGTTCTTAGCTGCTAACCAAATTAGAGATGAGGAAGACAAAGAAGAATCGCAGGAAAACTCAGGATTCATGAAGGACATCGATGAGGAGATCTCAGCATCATCCAAAGCAAACAAGGTACCTCCACCTGTGAGCAGCATAAGGACTAGGCACATGAGAAAGGAAGATGCTAAGAAGGCAGAGCAAGATAAAATTTTCACCACTTATTCAAGAAGAACAAGGAGAACACCAAAAGCTCAGTTGCAAGAAGACCAACTTGAATCCAATGCACCTATACAAATGGATATTCAGAGCAGTGACCATTCGCCACCGGGGCCAGGAGCTGATATAGATGTTGAAAGCCACTCACTACCAGGACCAGGAGCTGATATAGAGGTTGAAAGCAATAACAAACAAGAAAAAGGGTCACCACCTCCCAATAAGAAACAGAAGAAACTGGAGAAACAAATTGAAAAATTAAAGGAAGAGCTCATGGAGGCTAATATGCTGGAAAAAGTTATCAAGAAAGAAAATGAAATGCTCCAAGCGCAGACTAAAGAGACTCAAAAGAAAAATGAAAAGTTAAAGGAGCGAGTCAATGAACTAGAGGCTGAGCAAATAGATATTTGTAAGTGGGCCACCAAGTGGTACAATCAGAAGAAGACCCTCAAGGAAAAATACAAAAGATTAAAGCAGGAGCTCCATGGTCAGAAAGATGCCCAGGTGAAAAAGAATGTGGACACATTGCTAAAGGCAGCAGAGGTACAGGCAGGGACAGAGTTCAAAGGAAGCACTTCGGGGAGAGATGTTGGTACCATTCCATTACCCCTTTTTCCCTCCCAAAACATGTCATTTACCTACCTCTTTTCATCATTTATCTCTCAGATCCCTTGGAAATTGATTAGTTAATAGTCTTATAGTTATTAAATTGCATTGAAATTAATTTAGGGGGTTTATGTTAATGAATTAGGAATTTTTGGCAAAATGGCTACAGGAAGTTCCAACATCCTGTAATTGGTTTATTGTTTGACATGTGGCATGATAGCCAGGCTAGAGCGAAGGGTAGGGATGAAAAGTGGAATGTCCAAGCATGGACGAACACCTATCCCACAGCAGAATCAACCCTCCTACATGCGCGGTCAACGAAGGTCAAACTATGGCATGTTGGCGACAAAGGCAACAACAGCACGCATTCCAAATCGATTTAAGTTTTGTTTCCTTTTTAAATCGGTTAGGATAGAAACATTTTCAAAAGTCATGATATGGCAAAAGCGACAACAGCCTGCTGATGAATGTACATTCGCTTTCAAGGGATGTAAAAACCATATGAAAACCCAGTTCTGAATCAGTCGTATCATTATCATTATTGTGGTTTCAAAAAGAGAGTTTCAATTTTAATATCAAAGACTTGCATTACAGTCACGATTTCATTGTGTTGATTTGGTAATCGTTGGATCATAGTCCAGTATACCTCTGGAACGCAGACGGGCCCTGCGTAACGTGGTATACAGTTGTTTTATTTCATTTACAGTTAGGGTATTAATATGCGCAGTGATTAAAATTGATTTATGTTTATAATATGTGTGTGATTTATGTTTATTAATGCGCTTGAATAGATCATCACTGAGATCGTGAATCATATCCTGTAAGGGATTCGATCCCTTGTTATCTTGTAGAGCATTGTCATGAACTCTATGCTTACGATTTCCATATCTCTTTATTTTGTGTGACTCTTAATGAATGTTGAGTAATTGCTGAACAGGGATTTTATGTATGATGTCTCTGTAAGGGGACTAAAATCTTGGGTTACAATGATACACAACGTTTTGGTTTGCTAAATGAATTGAATCTTGGTTTATAGTGATACGTAGCATTTCAGTTTGATAATGAATTGAATGACAGCATTGTAACTAGGTAGATTAGACTTAGATAATGATCCTTTATGTCTATATACTTTAGACGCACGCCTCTAAGTCTACGCACCCTGGTCGATAATAAATATAGCCTAGTATAGCACCCTAGATAGGACACTACAGGTATATTTATATATTTAATAATTTTTTAACTAACTGACTATTAATGTATATTAGTTTTGGTTATAATTTCTTTTTCAATATGTATTTATTATTATAACTGTATTAAAATGGACCATTTACTTTTGTTCTAATAAGAATTTAACTAACAAAAGTCACTTTTTAATTAAATGATGGTTATACCCCTAATCCTATCTTAACTAACCAATCAAATCTAACTGTTGTCAATATAGCCGTTTTACAGTTGTTGGAGTTTCTGCTCTATCTATTTAACATGCAAAGCCTGATCTGCTGATTCAACTTGTCCTGATGATGAACCACATTGTCCTGACGATGAACCACACTAGTTGGTTCGAAACGCGTCGATAAATGAAATATCATGTGATTTACGCCGAAAAATCTCTCATAAAGTTAATATGGATCACAGAAGCCTCAATTCAAGGTTAATTCATATCTGGTCACATATAAATAGGCATAGTAATCATATTAACAAAGTATTTATTTATTGATATTTTATCCTATAAAATTCCCTATAGTATTATGGATTTTTATGTGGTAAGATGAAAATATATAAATGGATTAACTGATTAATTAATTATTTAATAAACATTTCCATTTTATCCTAGTTTTTCACATGTTAGTATTAATATGAATTTACTTAGTTGTAAAATAATATTTTTTGGTTACATACGAATAAACTTAGTAATCAAATTAACTATTTATTTAATTTCATTAACATTTAGTTTATTTAAGAGGATAATAAATTAGTTATTAGCTTTAATGTTCTTACTTCATAAAATTATGATTAATTAAAAGCAAATATATTTGGTTTCATATAATTTTAATTAAATATATAAATCTAACCAATTAATTAATTAATTAATTAATTTTCTAATAAATTAACTAATTAATTAGTTAATTATCTAATTTTTCCCCTAACTCTTTGTCCAGTCAAATGTAGTTGTTGTCCAGTGAATTTTTAGCCGTTCCCTATGGTCAAAAGTAGTTGTTTCTTTCTAGCCATTGGAATGCTAGGTCTCTCTATTTAAGTTGCTGCCATGATCTCCTTCTTCATCTTGTCGTGACGATAAACCACATGTGTTGGTTCGAAAGGCGTGGACAAATGAATTTCGATTTATCGCCAAAAACATATCACAAAAACTTGATAATGATCACAAAAATCTTAATTTAATAAATTAAAATATCTAACATTAAGATAGAAGAATAGTAAGAAAACTTAGACATAATGTTATTACTAGTAATGTGAAAGTGAAATAGTAGGAAAACTTAACCGTAATGTTGCCAGTAACGTGAAAGTGAAATTCCAGCCCCACATAGATTATTCTTCTCACCATTAGAGTTTCTATCGATAAATATCATTATTCAGTCAGCATTAATACTTTGTCTTTATTTCACTTATACATTATGAGAAGTTTAAAACATAGACAAGAGCAGATATAAAGAACAATGAATTAGCCAAAAAAAAATTGCGAGTTACACTGTCAATGAACATAATATGCCAATCATATTATGAGTGCTCAAACATCAAAACCACATTATGAGCAGTTTAGAAGACAAACCAGAGAAGATATAGAGAGCATTGAATTCTAAACCTTAAGGAATAAAAAGAAAAGCACATATCTAACAACCTTACTCCAGGACTTGTACTTACTTGAAATTGACTTCAAAACCATACTCAAAACAAGAATAGGATAATAGCAAATAGATTACTCATTGCACTAGAAATATTTGGAAAAATAACCTAAGGTGCAAATTGGCTACCAGCGCACATGATCCCTGTATCCCATATTAACAAAGTACTCTTCTTCACCTTTGTCCCAAGCTCACTCCTTTAACAGTAGTCCTCTTGCACATGACCCGTGTACAAATTATATTAATTAGAGTTTTATGCGTGTTTTATGCACATAGAACAACTTGGAGATGTAAGCCAAAATAAAAAATAAAAAATAAAAAACAATAATATGCATGTGGGCCTCATGCAAGGGCCTCCCTTACATGATTCCCACCTGGTGTCACCATAGAACTGAGCACATAATGCAACCTCCAACAGCTGCAACAACCCATTCGATAAGGTGATTGATTAGAACCTCATTGGCTAGTTAATCAGAACCCCACTAGCTAAGCTGACCAACGAGGAATGTATAGTATATGAGATGTGTTGATCCCTGCTATGTATCTAATGGAGAATGGTTGGGTAGTTAATTGAGAATGTTGGTAAGTGGTGACCTTCTTAGAGAGGGGAGTACGTTAGAGCATCTTAACCTTGTCAAATAGATATTTGGAGGGTTTGCTACTTGGTAAACAAGGGAAGGTAAGGGGTAAAGGTATCATAGATGGCTCTTGATTATAGCTGAACATGTAACTTATGGTAACTGCAGTTGCCATGGGCAAGGCACATTGTTTTCTGGAGTAGTTGAGGCGATTCACATGGTTAACCAAGTGTTGACAGTGTTGGACCTGCCAACATTGAGGGAATCTCCTTGGTATGAAGTCCAAACTAGACCTCACACCATTTGGCGTAGGAGTCCCTTCTGATGCGATGGTCCGGTTTCCATTATCTTAAAGATATGCCTTAGCTCTTGATTGTCATCACATGAGAACGGTTCACTTAGTTTTTAAACAACGAGGTTCGTGTGCCCGCTGAGCGCTTAGTTTCGCTTGTGTCAAAGTTCTTTCATTGCAAAGGGAGAGGGTGAGAGTGAGTCTCAAGTCGAAAGGAATAATCCAAACTCAGTTAGAGACACACAACACAACAAAATCTGCGCAGCTTCCAACGGAGTAGTCCACACAGATGCGGTAGTCATAAACACAAAGTGAACAGATAACACGTGCAACACCCAGCGAAGTAGTCCACACAAGTGCGACGATCGTTATAACAAGTTTACAAGCATGAATTTGTCTAGTGTCTGATGGAATAGTCTACACGGGTGAGATAATGATAACAACTATTACAACACATTTCCAACAGCATATGAACTAAAACAACCAAAATAGTTCAACTAACTTAGTACAGGTTAAAGCAGCATGCATTACAAGCGTCCAAAGAATAGTCTTACAAATGAATAAAATACATGTGTGAAAACGTTCTAGCCTATTAACAGGCTTCTGAATTAAGCAAAAGTTCTAAGACACATTCGTACATCATACATCACTAACTCCACTAGTGGGGCGTTGGAGGCACTTCTCGCTCCTCAAAGAAAAGACTACAAACTCTCAAGGCTATGTGGGAGGAGCCAAGGTGAAAAGTCTTTTGCATGTACAAATGAGGGGGTATATTTAGCCAATGGTGAAACTGACCCTTGTGACTATTTGACTTCCCTCACGCATGTTCTACTTCCATGATTCTTTAACTTCATCTGCGGGTCTCTTGGACTTTTGCGTTACATTACATTGATTACACAAGTATGACCCAAAGTAGTGATGTGGCCAAGGCGACTCATGAAATAACTCGACATGACACTATTGGTATGCACATGTTGGATCTGTTGTTCATGTTGAGATGTTGTGCTGCTGAGTGATGATTGTGCTCATGGTGTACCATAGCTTCACTTCGCATGGAAAAGTGCGTTGATTCCTCAATGGTCTTACTATTCACTTGATGGTTCATGCATGTGCATGTGTCTCTTTCACTTGCTACTTGTTATGGTTCATGTGTTCATCCAACTGCAAGCGAGTCTTATAGAATGCACTCCTTTTTCATCTTGTTCGTCGTCGCACCATGTCTAATCCATGCACCTATTTCTGCAGTCACTCATGAAGAGATGAAATCAAATCCAGAAATCCCCTAGTCTACCATGATTCGTTGCCTTCTGTTTCTAGGTGCAGGTGACTGAGAGAGGGGACAAAGCTTTGAAACAAAGTAGAGCACATGTCAGGCTGGGATGCAAGGCTCTAGGAAACTATCAGGGAAAACAGCGTGGAGGTCATTGAGAGGCGAGGTTGAGTAGTCTGGGACAACAGTGACATCTGTGGGAGATGGCTTAGTTGGAAGACAGAACTGCATAGTTTTTCCGGGGAGGCAGTGTGGGCAACAGGGAGTACTAGAAGTGAATACTACACAGTTTTCAGCAGGAGACTGGGATCAGGCTGTGGGAGCTTGCTAGTCAGAACTACGCATATCTCGGGGGGAGTCAAGCAGGACATGTCTGTGCAGTTTCTAGGCTGAGTGGGATGCCAGGCAACAGGTGGAATATCCATGAAAGCTGCACAATTTTTAGTAGGAGTGGAAAGCAGGCTGGTAGGGGGACTTCCTGACACAACTGCCTAATTTCCTCGAACAGTGCAGAGACATGCAACGGGTTCCTGTCACTCATGTCTTCACAATTTCTTAAGGCAATTAAGGCAGGAAGTCTGACAACTTCTGCATAGTTTTGGAGATGAGTGTAGCGATGGGTCATTTCTTAGGTCAAATTCTCCAGTTGACTAGCAGGAGGCTTGATGGATAGGCTTGCGGGAATCATAGACTAAGATGGTTCCTTAGGCAACTTCTGCGTTGTTCTTAGTGACAATCAACCATGTTGATTTCAAGATTGTGCAGTGCAGACTGCCTGGAGGGAAGCCTCAAGCTCTGCGTAGTTCGAGGAAATAGTTCTTGGTCACTTAGGGCTGAGACTGTGCAGTGCAGCTCAGTGGAGGTCCAATCGACAGATTTTCTAAAATAATGGCTAAGTGTGTGAGCAAGTGAACTCATGTATGCATGACCTTGCGAACACACACTCAACATGACTCAGCGGCAAGACACCTCAAACCAACAAGACAACATGTCTCAGTGTGCTACCTAAAGGCTAAGAGCGACAAGTGCGACATTTGAGATATATCATTAAATGACCGTGACAACACTTGCACGACATTGTTTACAACTTTCTGTGTGAGTGCGGTATATGTTTACATAGTGAACACAACTCATATGCACAAAGACAAACCTTCAACATCACCAAAACAAGGTCACAAGCATGTCATATCAATCAACATGATGAAGACAAGAGTTGGTTAAACAAGCAAAAATGAAGCAACACATGTAGAGGAAACACATGTAATGACTTTTGTGTTTGCACACATGCATATTACTAAAGACATGTTGATATGACAATGACAAGTAGTCCTACAAACTCAACTAAGAGATGTACATTGAAATGTCTTCTTTACTTACCATACTTAATGTAAGATGATCATGCATCCGATGAAGTTTTCATGCGCTCCAGATCTTTTTCCATCACTTAGTCTCTTGGTCCTTCTCCTCAACTCCTTGGGAGTGATGCAGCATGCCACCTTTTCTTGTAGTCACTAAGAGATAGATCAACACAACTTCAACGGGCAATGACTGATGCTAGTTTTTGAGTGCAATGCAACCCGGGTAGCTGAGAGGTAATGCTTTACAGTTTCTGGATGCAAGGCACTACTGCAGGATGGGTTTTGAGAGGACACATCTGCGCAGTTTCAAGTTGCAAGGAAGACTATGCAGCTGCCAGGCAATCATGCATAGTTTCTGATGACAGAGAGTTCCGGCTGGGAAGGACACTAGAGGAAAACACTGCATAGTTTTGGACGCCAAGGGAAGCTGGTGTCTCTGCCCATTGTAGAGTTCCATCAGGAAAGGGAGAAATATTGATGGTTGTAGAAGCAAAGTGCATAGTTCTGGGAAGCTAGATGAGGCTAGGTTGCTCAGGAAATGGCTAAGTGTGAGATTAGTGACACAGATGTAAACAGTGATAGGACTCGACTATGATCACACATGAACACATAGTGATACAACGTAGACCATCCATAATGTATAAAACATACTCATATTGATGCAACAACCTTCATGATAAGAGCATGTGAAGTGAGTGTGAAACATGTCTATGTGATGATAACAACTCAAATGCACGCGATTCCCTTGACACAAAACAACATTCCCCTTACATGCCAAACAATAATCCCCATGCCCAAAGATGACACATGTTGCATAAAGATGAGAACATGAATGAATTTTAAGATCAAGGAGGGGAGGCTTGAGATCATCAGCTTACCAACAAGTGACCAAGGACGATTGATCGCAGGATCCAAGGTAGGCTCCGAAATTTGCATGTGAGCCAAAATTTTGGAGGGTGGTTGTACGCATTACAACATTGGTGACACACTGGTAGAGATCCAGCTCTCTTTATGGACCTTGTTTCATGAAAAGCGAGTCTAACCCTTCAGGAAGTATTTTTTTATTCTTCAATCGTGATGGCTTCTACACTAGCTTATGTGAAAGATGTAGTCCATGCAATTCTCTTTATCAGTCAACAAAAATTCCAAGCCAAGTCAACTTAGTTGTTTCGATTGGGGATAAGGAGTATATGGCTGCATAAGTAATATAATTATCAGAGTTTAAGTTTCATCTCTGGTGTTTCTCCGCTGCCAACAAGCCTAGATAGTACCCCGATGGAGTCACACAGGAACACAAGCATCGCTCCTCTGCAAGTGAGCCTTATCAGTACCCCGATGGAATTACTTGCTTCACTTCTTTGTGAAGGAATCCTTTCTCTTATTTTGCCTTATTCATTTTCATTTTTTATTTTTATTTTTCAAAGAACTGTTCATAGGCACTTATTTATTTTCATGAGGTGGAAGAGGGATCTTGACTTATTGACTGAGCTGACAAGGGTTAACACAAAAGAACCGATTAGAGTAGGCAGTACTAGTTACTAGTGCAAGAATTATGTTTTCACCAAGACTCACTCTGAAAATAACATATTTCCCATTAGGGTATCATCGACTGAAAACAACAAGCTCTTCATAAAGAGAGAGGACAATAGATAATCAAATGTTGATATTTGTACAAGTCCTCCTAGATTTTCTTGACTTGTCCTAAGAGCCAAACATGGTTTCAGGTGAGGCTAACCTATGGATACAAGCAAGCAAAGGAAACAAAAAGAAAAAAGTAGAAGTAAAGTGAAAGAAAAACAAGTAATCAAAGCAAGCAAGAAAGAAAGCCAAACCAAACCAAGTTAGCAAGTAAACAAACATGCAAAACAGGAAGAAAAGTAAAGAAAGAATGCAAACACTACTCCTACTCTTACGCTGAATAATCGGGGTTACATGAAATGAAATTTCCAGTGAAACCACCGTAGGCGTACCTCACCTACAACCACAAATATACAAGATTTTAAAATAGATAAAAAATAGTTTACAATAGAAAATACAAAAACTTGACAATCTTGTACACAAGAGAGAAGGTCTTGCCTGTGGGCAAAAAGATGTGTCACAACCACCCAACACACATGCTTACCTCTTCGATGACTACTGTTTTTTAACAAACCTCAGAAGCATCTTGTGAGTGTGTGTTCACCTCCACCAAGCTTCTTAACGAGCGCAAGGAAGGGATGAATCTTTTTACTTACAACATGGCTCGCCAAGTAAGATTGTTCCATCCATTAGGTGATTGGATTATTAAATTCATGATGGTTGTTTTGAAAGACTCGTGAACTTTGAAAAGATGGATTTCTGATTCGAGAGAGGGGATCACGATGGGAATCCGGTACATATAGATAGATCTGATCATTCTCGTTAGTCATGTCAAGACAATGAGGACCTGTAATAGCCATCAACGAAAGCTGAAGTGCCTCACCTGCTTGAGAGAAGTTTGAGGAGAAAGATGTTACATGGTGAAGATCATAGTGCATGAAGTGATTGTCATTGGATGTACTATTGGGAAAATGATAAATTGCATGACAGTCACCCAATATAGAAGAAGTATTAAATGAGCTGGTCAAGATTCCAGATTCCCAGTTTGACATGAACAAAGAAAATTTTTGAACAATCTTGCGAAAGCTCTGAATGATGGAACCAAGTTCGTTGTGTGCTAGATATGACAAAACACCCACTTGCAACTGGTGAAAAATTGCGTAGGCATCATGTTCTTCACACGACCATAAAAAGGATGCCAACACTATGAATTTGTGAAGCCAGTCGAGGTGTGATGAAATGAGAGGAACATGACTCACGTGATAGCATGTGCGATCGTCATCACACAGGGAGATTGATGGTGTGACGAGCTTGCATATTTGAAGTGCAAGATTCGCAAGAAGATCAAGGAGATGATCATGAGAGGGAAAATTCGATAATTATGATTCCGGAAAAGGACAATATTTGAGATAATCAAATTGACAGTTCCATGATTACATGAGATATGGACACTCCCAACCCGAGTTGGATGTAAGAGACGTGCATGAATATGGACATGCTGTAACAGACTCGAGGATTTGGTCATGAGTGAAATTTTGAAATCTTGAAATATCACACCCGTAATAGTAATTTTTTTTACATGGGGATCCAAGTCGAGCGCAACCATGCAAATAAATAGATTGTGCATGAGAAACAAGATCTAATTTAGTTTGAGGGGCTTACTAGAGTTGCGAGAGCCTGACATAACCATCAACGGATGTTGAAGTGCCTAGACTCCCTGGCATGTCTCAAAACTTTCCAAAATTGAAAAATTGCATTTGAGATGTGAACTAGATCATGCATGGATTGAAGATGGTTGTTGTTGCTCATTTCAAAACTACTCTCAGGATGGCAACCATCTTTGTCATAGGCTTCATCAAAATTTTCAGCTTCAACAAGCTAACTTGATGAGTTGTCTTCATGCAACATACAAGATGATGGTGAGTGGGAAGAGTCTTATGCATTGAGACTGTTTTCATCATGGATAGCCTCACTGCCTTATGTCGATCGAGGAGATAACTCATCAGATGAAGAAGTAAGAGAACATGGAGTATCTATGCCACATGTAGATGTGTTGTGAATAGTAGGACACTTGAGCAAGTGTGGTGCAAAGGAAGTTTCGATATGGACATCTGCTTTAACCAGAGCACATTCCAGATCCGAGTTAGAGTAGACATGAGAGAACATCATATCACATGATGTGCTTGGGCGTTCATCACAAAATATGGAAGCATGGGAGTGATGACAACCCAAGACTCGACGTTGATTGAAAGAATTAATTATGCATGATGTTTCACCAAGATTAGCGGGTTGAGAATCATTCAAGAATGCATGCTCATTTTCTTGATCTGAACCATTTTGAAGCATGGAGGATGAATTGATTGTTTCTTCACCTTTCTTCTCCTCCATCTATGTAATGAGACTACCTTGGACATGACCACAATTTGAGCCATTAGTTTGAGGATCAAGAGAATGCACACAGATGGCTATTGAAGTGAATTGACCAAGCAAGTCATGGTACAAGGAGTCATGGCTTGTAGATGATAGAGGACATAAGAGATGTAGATTGGACATGAGACTTGGGTTATGAACGGCGATATCCTCTTGCAGAATGGAGGAATGAGTCTTCGCCATAGGCTTTCTGAGCCATTCTCGAATTTCCTCCATTGGAGTGGGAGACGACTAAGAAGATGGGCTAGGAACATGCTGCATACATTTCTCAGCTTTGTGACCACTACGAGGGGGCACCCTTCACGCAGATTTCTCAGCTTTAGGACCACTTCGAGGGGGCACTCTTCGCGAAGATTTCTCAGCTTTGTGACCATTGTGAGGGGGCACCCTCTGCGCAGATATCTCAAGTTTGCAATCGCTGTGAGGAGGGACTATATATCAACTTTGCAATCACTGCGCAAATATCTCAAATGGTCATCTAACCAAGAAGTTGTGGATAAGTACTTTTACTTCAAAGTAAGTACTTCTACTTCAATGTAATATTGAACCAAACATTATTAATATCATAGTCCTTAGAATTGTAAACTTCTATGTAATATTGGACCAAACATTATTAATATCATAGTCCTCACAATTATAAACTTCCATTCAAACTAAGGACAACAACAGTAATTTATCATCTAAATACTAAATTCATTATTAGATTTTTTCCAACAATTTTAAGATAACTCCTAAACATAAAACCACCAGTGTTTTCAAAGTAACATCAACTAATAACTTTTGAAAGTAACATCAACTATTAACTTTTGAATATCAATTGCTTGACCAAATTCTTCACGATAATTTATCATCTAATAACCAAATCCATTACTATAATGCATTTAGCAATTCTAACTATAATTACTTAGCATATAACCACAAGTTTTTTTTCCAAACCAACATATAAAATGAAATGTAGATTGAATGTTGCCCAGAAGCAATGGTGCATTGTAAATCGAGTTGTGATCTCATGCACAATTATACATTACAAGTTAGAATAGAAAAGGAAGCATGAACCGTAATTTATCATGATGAAGAGTTGAGTGACGCAAGACGTTAGATTTGGTGACACGAGAGGCAGCTCTGCACCCATTAAAGACTCGAAGGGACCCCATTAAAGGCAGAACATACCGACCTGAGAGTAATGGTGCCCACTCGTTAGTTCTTCCCACTGCAGGTCCGACATCTGTTACATCCCTTATCGGCTGCCAGACCAACTGTTACATCCCTTATCGGCGGCCAGTCATCTGTTACCTCACGTGGCGTCGAGATAATAACTTCCACCGCCGTCATTTCAGTGAACTGCACAGGAGTTTTAACGTTATATGAATAAGACATGAATAAGACATGAGCCTTAAACACTTGAAAATATCAAAATCATTGAAAGGACACATTCCTACCCAGAATCTTACAAATCGATCTAGAAGGTTACAAATTCACAAATATTTGGAATGGAAACCTATTGAAGCCTATCAGCTGGCCTCTATCAAGACAGACCTGGAGCGTGACGCTTCCCAAGGTAGCATAAACCCCAACGACGGAGAGTCTCAATCCCTGGCTCCGATGTTGCCATGCGGACACGTGAAATGTGAAAGAAATATCGCTCAGATATTTTGTCTGCGGAAGATCCTAAAAGTAGATTTTATGGTGCCCACATGGCGAGAATTTAGAACAGGAATCGAAACTGGCGGGAGGTGGAGGCCATGTTCGTTTACGTAATATCTGCAGACGGCTGCGTGACGTTTGTCTGCATAGCAGTAGAAATGGTTTGACCCAAAACTCAGATGGGTTTGTTTTGCTATTTAAGGTAACTCTATAGCCAGTCAGTTCTGTTTGTGGGTGAGTTAAAAGATTGATTTCATCTGAGCTATTCCTCCATTAGTGGCAGAGAGCATCATGTTGAACAGGCAGAGGCAATGCCTCAGGTTTTCTGTTGGAGGAGATGTTGCTCCCTCTGCTGCTCCAATGGCAGAGAATCAAAGAAGGGAGGAGAAATTATTTCCAAAAGGACTCCGTTTTCTGGTGGTGGACGACGACACTGTTTCCCTCGCTGCCTTGGAGAGAATGCTCCTACAATGTGATTACAACGGTGAGTGCGTCTGCATTGGCGAATAATAAACACTGGACTGCACATCACTTTCGTCATGATCTGTGTATTGTCACCAACGATTTAGGATCTACAATGACTGCGATCTAAAATAATTTTGCATCTTCGACGTGAATTTTGTTAGCAATCTAGTGATTAATTTTAAAATTTTAAAATACAATCTTTGTAATCGAAGCGGCTTAACAAACATTTGCAAACACTAAATCTAATTGTATATTAAAATCACATTTAAGCTGAAAAAAATATAATAATCTTCAACAAAATTAGATATTATATAACAATCTCATACAAAATCGTTGTGTATGGATGAATTCTTTAAGAAATCAAAACTTATAAAAAATTACACAAATTTTCAGGATACTGAAACTGTATATAGTCAAATACTTCTAAATAAATGGTTAAAGAAAGAAGAATTAAAGTAGTTAGACAAAACCCCAAAAACACAAAGAGAAGAATTATCATGAGCGGATAATGCATTGATGACGTATTAAAGAAAAGAGGAGGATTATCATGAGCGGATAATGCATGGAAAGATGTATTGACATGTGTTTGCTCGTTGCGTTGTGCTTGGTATCAGTGACAGCATGCACAAGCGTTTCCCAAGCAATTTCTTTCGTAATGGACAACAGTGACAGATTTGATATTGTGATGAGCGACGTCTACCTGCCTAGTGCAGATGGCTTCAAATTACTAGAGGCCGTCGGTATTGGATTTGGCCTGCCCGTGATAAGTAAGTAAAGTGATTCGGTCTTAAATGAATGAATACCTTTTTAGCTATTTTTAGTTCGACAAGCAAATAGCAAACACTGTTAGCGCCGCAGTTCAGTACCCTAAGTTTCTGGATTGAATGTGCAGTGATGTCTGCAAATACTGAAACAGATGTTGTAATGAGAAGCATAACAGGCGGCGCCTGCAATCACCTGCTAAAGCCCATCAGAATGGAAGAGCTTCAGACCATATGGCAGCACGTCGTTCGCAGCCATGGACAACAAAGTCATCGTCATCAGCTCGAGAAAAGCCACGGAGATTTGTCAGACCACGGCAGAGTGTGGGATGAGTCGACAGCTTCCAAGATGCGAAAACTTGGCGGCGGTCAAGTGGTGCAAGACATTAAGAGACTCAAGACAGGCCGCGTGCATTGGAGTGATCAACTCCATCAGAAGTTTGTGAAAGCAGTCAATCAAGCCGGAGTAGACAGTAAGCCCTGCATGTCTGTCTTTTTAATTGCAGTAGTCTAACGAAGCTAGGGAGAGTAGTGAAAATTTGTGTTACAGCCCTTGTGTTTCAAGATTTTGGGTGCTTGAATCTATTTCTATCGTTAAAAAAATTCAAAAACTTTTGCCGTTATATAAATTGTAGCCTCCGTGAACAACGCCTTTTTAATTTTAATTTGTCATACATCAAACTCGCTTTTAATTTATCGTACATCAAAAATAAATTAGGGTATGTTCAGAATTTGTCGTTCTTTCTTATTAATTTAGGACACAGGGGTTTAGAAATAATTGGGAATATTCTGGCTGAAAACGTGGTTTGATTTTTTATGGATTCATTTCTCATTTTCCATGTGTGCGCAAAATACAAAAGCACAACCAGATATAATGAGGGAGTTACAGCGTAACAAGATATAAGAAAGGCTATTTAGTGTTTCAGTATAAGATAGAATGAGGTATAACGGGACTAAATAGAAATATAATGAGATCAACTAGATAATTCAGATGTATCAGATTGTTTAGATTGATTGTGTTTTGTGTTTGCTATATGGATTATCAAATAGGCTCCAGTAGTTGTTTTGCGAGTAGCAAATCTTGTAACATAGTTTCTGCTGCAAACTCTGTTTTCAGAGCCGAAAGAATGAGGTTGACTTGAGCCAAAATGTTAAGAGTAGTCTGAACTACGTATGTAACCCATCCATGTGTATAAGAATTCTGCCCAGGATTTAGCTTTCCCTCTTCCTTATTTTAAACTGACTTAGATAACTTTGCCTTATTGTGTCCTCGGATTCCTAACAGGGGAAAGAAGATTATTGCGTCCTCGGATTCCTAACAGGGGAAAGAAGATTACAATAGGACAGGGAAAATTACTATAAGCTTAGGCTTTGAGCTGTTAGATTGCGGCAATGCTGAGTTCTTTTGAGCTTTTTGATTCTGGCAATGCTGAATGCCGGGTTCTTTTAAGCTTTTCGATTTTGGTTGATGTCGTGTTATTTTTATTTTTCAGTGCTATTTTATTATGTTTTTTTGGTATGTATTTGTCTATGTTATTTTATTTTGATGGTAGGTTTTGAAATATTTTGAAATTTTGATGAATAGGAGAAGTCAAATGGCATCAATTATTATTGATAATTAATGTAACATTAATACATAGTTACCAAATTCGCTTCAATCGGGCTAAAAAATTCGAAAATTCGCTAATTCCATACGAATACCAATGAAATTCGATTCTGTTTTTCAACGATGGTTAAATGAAAATTTGTTACGGTTTGTTAATTTGTAATAAATGTTAATTTTGCAATAGATGATTTTATGGAATTTCAAATATTTTTAAAAACGTTTATATTTATTAAGAAGGATTTTAGATAAATCAGTTTTAAAATTAAAAAAATATTTTAGATTTAAATTTAGAAATAAAGAATTATTGAAGGGAAGTGAAGTTTTTTTGGTGAATTGTATGTGTAAAGTTATTATATTATCTAGTATATTAGATTTTATTCAAAAATCAAAATTAATTTAGAAAAAATGGGCTGAAAATATCCCCTTACAACATATCCCCTTACAACAAGAAATTTTTTAAATAACAATTTTTAAGATGTATAATATCGAATTTTTTTTGAACTAAAAATTTTCTATTCAAATTTTTATCGTATCGTATCGAATTCGAATTCGAATTCAAATTCAAATTCGAACTTGGTAACTATGCATTAATATACTTTTATAAAAATGGTTGATGATGTTCTAATTCAGTTAGTTTCGGTCAATCATACTCAATTTTGGTCATTTCCATCCAGCATATTAAATTTATCGACCTGTTTCAACTATTCTCAATTAGGGTAAACAAATCCACCTCACATATCCACCGTCAACTAGCGCAATTGATTTGTCATTTTATTTTATTTTGATTATATATTTTGAAATATTTTAAAAATTTAATAAACAAAAATTAAGTATAATAGCATTGAAAACTAACTCAAAAAGCACCATTCATTTTGTTTCATTTTGCAAGTATTAAACCAAAACTGACTCAAATAGCATCATTCATTATTCATTTTGTTTTATTTTGATTGTAGATTGCTGAATATTTTGAAAATCCGATAAACAAAAATTAAATAACCAACTTAATTTTACCAGTATCAAGCCAAATTTTCAAAATTTATTTTGAGTATAAATTTTTAAAAAATCAGATGAACCACAGTTGAGTCAAAGAAAGAAACAGCCCAGTGAAATGAAGCTAAAGTCAAACTAAATCAAATGTACAAGAGCGCAGTGCATAATTAAAATTCATATTTTAGGGACCACAACAAAATTTACTTTGTCCCCGGGTGTTTTTGACTCTTCACCCTAATATCTGACCCAGATGTCAGCACTTTGATTTATTAGGTATTTATTAGGTCAGCGGGTTCAAGAGAAATGGGAGACTGTAACACGCGATCAGAAATTGCTTCAAAATTCAGCTTCTCGGATTTAGTTTTGTTATGGTTAATGTGAATTGTCTGAATTATTTTTCCATTAACCGATTATTTCTGTCTTTTCCAATCGCACTCCTTGACTAAGCTACTACATCCAGTACATTACATGCTCATAAATTATTCAAATTTCTCGATGTCATTTTAATAATTGATGAGAATTGATCATGATCATTAATTCTAATGCCACATATGTCTGTCACAGACACATAGAATCTAAAAATGATATTTCAGGTTCTTGTGATACAGATGCAGCATAGGTCTATCACAGGCATACATAATCCAAAAATGATACTTCAGTTTCTTGTGATACAGATGCAGCTCCGAAGAAAATTCTAGAGATCATGAACATTGAAGGTCTTACACGAGACAATATTGCAAGCCATTTGCAGGTATGCCTCCTAAGTTAATTTCCACTTCATAATAGTCAGCTTCACAATTTCAAAATATTCAGCTTCATAAAATCTAACATTTACAGAAAAGCATCTTATAGCTTGTTAATTCATTAACTAACTTTATGTTTACAGAAATACCGACTGTACTTGAAGCGTTTGGGTGGGAGTATCCCGGAACCACGCCCAGTCGCTTCGTTCCAGGCTGCTATAGATGGCAAATCCGGCGGCACCATGAAAATCCTACAGCGGGGTAAAACAAGTCCTTCATTCTCACGATTATCAATCTCATCCTCTGCTCTCAAAGTATTTCCTTAGCGTTTACAATTAGTAAGAGACCTCGACCGTGCAACCCTCAAGTTACTTGAACAATTCCAAGAGCACTAATGTTCGTTTCGATAATTTTGTGGAAGAGGAGTTTCCTTCTGTAACATTTCCCCCTATTCAAGATCAGATGCCAACCCTGACTGCTGCTGCTGGCGATCTACCAGAGGAATATGTTCTGCTCGCAAACATTTTTCTCTCGTGGGTTGGGTAAAAAGGAGAAATTGCGAAACAATTCCACACGCTACAACAACCCAATGCGACCTGCCGTGGATTTTATACAACAACAGCTGGCTAATGTCAGCGTTCTAAACGTTTCTGTATCCGTAGCTACTTCATTTACAAAACAAGAATATGCCTGTCTCTCATCGAGGAGAAAATAAGGATTGTAATAAATTATAAAATCAGTAGATGATGTATATTATATGATGCCTGTGGGGAAGTTACAGAAAAGGCGACAGACTTGCTTAGCCTCAAAGAGGTCATGGCAAACATGGTGGTTCAAGTGTAACCCTGTCGACCAACATGTTCTTCCTCTTACTGCTATTTCAATTTTATATTTTATTTGGGAAAAATAGGTTGAATATATAATTGTGCCCACTGAAATTTCCCGAGCTATATTCTGAATTTCTGTAGCCTTGCTTGACAAGGGTAAGATGCCACAGTTTTCTACGTTTTTCTTTTTGAACATTTTTGAGAATTATGTATCAATGTATTTATATGGCTTAACGCATGTATCTTAATAACAGACAAATCTATTTTTTTATGGTTAAAATTCTATTATCTATTTTTTATTGTTAAAATTTTATTATTTAATGCACAATTTTTTTGAGTGTAAAATATAATATATTGTTTTCTATTGTTTAAATTGTAATTTTTAATGCTAAAAAAATATATATAAGACCCAAATAAACATTCTAATTTATTTTTTACTTCTATTTATTATAAGTGATATTATTTTTCTATTTAGAAGTAATCTTTAATTTTAATTTTATTTTAAAAGTGACAAACCAAGTATTAGATAATTAAGATGATTATTGTATTCATATAAATTAAATAGTTTGATAAATTTTAATAGACATTAATTCACGATAAATATCAAAATACTTTATAATATTAACTAGGTTATACTTTTATTTCATTTAAAAAAAAGTCATTACTTATTACAAAACTTATCCATCATCAATATTGATAGTACATTCACTCACTACTACATAATGGGGGTTTAAAATAATATTTGACATCAACCAGTAGTGTTGATGTAATGACATCTTCCTCCATAAATGTTCCATCTCCCTAGTCATTATTAATAATAACTAGGATATGTAATTAGTCAACTTAATGATGTCTAGGTTATGTTGGAAGAAACTTCAATTTTATGTAAAACTATGTATATCACACATTCATTGTGGAGTAAAATAAGTATTAATAATCTATTATATAAAGTAGTGAATTTACATTATCTTAGATGTATTTTTATGGGAATGTAATTTCTCAATACCTCTTGGTGTATAATATAAGTTAGGGTGTCTCATAAAATACACAAAAATATATATGATATTTTTATCATTGTAAAGTGTTGAAGCATTAGGGCTATTGTGAGATTGAATACTTCTCAAGATGGTAAAGACATTATTATCGCGGTGATATTGTGGGATTGGATACTTCTAAAAATGGTAAATACAATATTATCGTGGTTGTTTCAACGGACTTTACCACCTAAATACCATGTGCCCTCTTCTTTCATTCGATTAAATGTTGTTATGATTAAATGTTGTTATTATGGTTATAGGAGGTTAGATTAGTAAAGCTTTGATTTGTTATACTATTATGTGCTTTTGCATATTTTTAATATTCTAGCAAATCATGCCTAAAAAATAAATAATGAATTGAAAAAGTTTCATTGGAATAGAGGAAATTAGGATTATAAAATTTTGGAAACCATACAAATATAGTTATGTTTTTACCACTAGGTATAATTAAAGATGTTAGGTCAATGAGATGATAAAAATATAATGTACATGCCAAAGAATTTATGGTAGAACTAGAATTATTGATGAATTGTGTTGTGAATACTAATTTATTTGATCAAACTAATAATCAAAAGAAATAATAAGTAGAAGAGAATAATTAAAATAATGCATTGGACTTTGCTTTAAAGGAGGATAAAGAATGCTAACATGAATTTGACGCTACAAAACTCAAAACATTGAAAATGAAAATCCTTTGATTATTCAACATGTAATCTATGTGAATCAATAAATTTTATAACTTGCACAAATGAAGTGATCATCTGCTAAAAAGTTGTAAGTAGGCACTTCAACAAATTTTATAACTTGCACAAATAAAGTGGTCATCTAACTAAAAAGTTTTAAGTACGTACTTCAATAAATTTTATAACTTGCACAAATAAAGTGGTCATCTAACCAAAAAGTTGTAAGTAGGTCCTTCAATAGGTTTTATAACTTGCACAAATAAAATGGTCATCTAACCAAAAAGTTGTAAGTATGTATTTCTACTTCAAAGTAAATACTTCTACTTCAATGTAATATTTCACCACGCATTATTAATATCATAGTTATTAGAATTGTAAACTTCTATTTAGATTGAGAGTAAGAACAATAATTTATCATCTAAATACTAAATTCATTATTAGAATTTTTCCAACAATTTTAAAATAACTTTTAGCATAAAACCACAATTTTTTTCTAACTAACATCAACTAATAACAATAGCTTCTTTGAATATCAATTACTTCACCAAATTCTAATTCCTTTAGTAATTCTAACTATAAATACTTAGCATATAACCACAAGTTTTTCTTCAAACCAACATCAACTAATAACCATATCTCCTTTGGATACCAATTGAATCACCAAATTCTTCATAACAATGTGAATGAGAAAGCAACACCATGTAAGGGGAAATGAGATAGTGCCACCATATAGATTAGATGTTAGGTATAAAATGAAATGTAAATTGAATGTTGGCGAGAACCAATGGTGCAATGTAAATCGAGTTCTGATCTCATGCACAATTATACATTACAAGTTAGAATATAAAAGGAATCACAGACCGTGATTTATCATGCATGAAGAGTTGAGTGACAGAAGACATAAGATAAGGGTGCTCTAGCCATACGTAAGCCTAAACTAAAAGATGTACAGAATGGGCAACAAATAAATCCTATGCTATTGGGTCATTAAAATTATACAGTATCTTTTTGTATGCAGCGCCATCGCCATCTCATGGAGTATGGGATCACCATCCCCATCAGTGGCAATCTATGGTGATTATGAAAAATATGGATCATCAATGCTATACAGCACCCCTTCGTATGCAGCACCATTGGCATCCCATGCAGTATGGGATCACCATCCCCATCGGTGGCAATGAATGGTGATTACGACAAATATGGATCATCAATGCTATACAGTACCCCTTCGTATGCAGCGCCATCACCATCCCATGCAGTATAGGATCACCATCCCCATCGGTGGCAATAAATGCAGATTCATCAACTATGACCCATATAACTGCATTCACTATGGACCGCGGACAATCGATGGCCATCCCATTATGGACAAGACAATTTTTAATGCATCCAAAGCCAAGCCCGAGGAATTTCCAGCCACCTCCGATTTCACCACCACCACCAAACCGTAGGAATGCGAAGGTATACTATACGACCATACGTTGAATTTTATTTGAATTTGAAAACCCACCTCAAAATTTGAATTTTGAATTTGTATTTACTACTCGGCCAATGTTTTTTCCTCAGACATCGCGGAAATGAGGTAAGCGGCACCGACGATGTTTAATTCACAGCCAAAGTAATAAGGATGAAGATATGTGTTTAGTTTAGAGTTACTGCAATTGGGTTCTTCGACGAATTCAATATTTAAGATCTGCAAGAATCCCAACAGTAGATTAGGCTACTGAGCTTTGATATGCATTCACAATTCTTCGGTCGATTCAATATTTAAGATCTGCAAGAATCCCAGCAGCAGCGCAGAGCTTTGATATGCCTTGCCAAAACATCTGAGTGGAGAGAACACATGAAACCTCGTGGCAGGGACAACCCTTCCCTTGCTGGACAGGAAGTCGTGCGCAGTTGGAAGCCTACGGAGTTTGCATTTTTTGTTTCAATTTTGACATATTTCCAGTCAAACAGTGTAGATTTCTAGAATTGTCCATAAAATTTTCACCCCCGAGTTAAGAAAACATCAAAAATACCAAAACTATTGGTCACCTGTAACTTAGAAAATAGGAGAATACTGAGAGAGCTAAAACTGTCCAAAAAAATAAAAACAGATCTGAACTGTGTGCCATACAAACTTATCATAACATTTTTGTTCGGTATAAGTCAAGAGCTATATAAGACCTGCAATGGAGGTGGATCCTTGATTTTTTGGATGAGATTAATTTTAAATGTTTGAACGATGTGTTTTTGCTTTAAATTTTATGTGAAAGCCTCTTCTTCTTCTTCTTCTTTTTTTCTTTTTTTTTTAGCAGTACAAAAAAAGCTTGATATGTATTATATTAATAAAATATATACATGTGGCATATTCATCAGATGCCATTTTGGGCAAAAAATAATATATAGAGCCCATGATTTTTAATAGTTAATTGTGACCATAAAAAGGGTCGAAAACCATACACATCAAGTTGAAAAAGATAGCATAATATGCTTGGTACAGTTCTTGTGATGATAATGACAGAAAAACACATATTTTAGCAGCAAATGTCTATGGAATAGACAAAAGTCAGTTGTAGTTGTATTGTTGTCTTGCATTCATATTGAAATAGATAGTCCCCCCTCTGTAAGAACCTGTAGCATTTGAAACCAAACTAGAGGTGAAAAATTTCTATCAATATAACACGGGTTGGTCAACGGAGAGATGAAAACTCTTTGAAATGACACCATCTAACAAGGAGGCTCAAGAAAGTCCCTCATAGAGGAAACTGTTTTTGCCCAGTGGCCAAGCAGAAAACTTCAGAAATTTCAAAAAGGAGAATTATGTATCCATGCAATACTATCACAACAATTATAATCACAATTGATCAGCCTTTAAGGAATCTTGCTGTGTGTTAATTCTCTCAAAAAGAAGTCATGGGAAATTTACACATTATGAAACTATGTTTTGGAATTTATAAACCTATAGAACAAAAAATTTACACAAAAAAAGACATTGAGAGACTTGCATAGAGAAGATTAAGCTGGGTTTGGAAGGTTCTCAATGTCAAAAATGATCTTCTCCCATGTAATCTCTAGATACGGTTTATCAATGATGCCATGCAATCCTTTTTTTGATAGTCTATCTGCATCCTTGTTAAGGCACCTTCCAATGTGTTGGATTGTGTAGTTGTCTTGAGATTTCCATAAAAGTTCGATTCTTTCCATCCATCTTTGTTGTCTGGGATTGTTGATGGATTCCCTCCCCAAGACTAGATCAATTATGATTCTCGAATCACCATATCTATGTAGCGTGGGGTTCCCAAGGAAACTGCTCAACCATAAGAGACAACAGAGAGCTACAGCTTCAACTTTAGTATTTGTACCAATACCGCAATTCTAGTACATCATGTATGTCAAGTCAGCATTTATAGCAATAAAAAATCCACAGGCACAGATGTTCCCTTGTGTGACCCCATCAAAAAAATCCATAAGATAAGAGAATTGAAAGTCATTCTTCATTTTAGATTCATCTTTAGAGCATAATGGTTGTGCACAAAAAAATAAAAATAAAATAAAAAATAAGATAAAAAATATAAAATAAATATAAAATATAAATATAAAATAAAATAAAAATAAAATAAATAATAAAAAATAAAAATTATTTGTGACAATTTTTTCAATTATTATAGAGAAGTCATCTCTACTATTATGGAAGATGCTTCTATTCCTCCACTTCCAGATTTCCCAGAAAAGGAAAAGATGGATAATTCACCAGGAAGGTTTCTGAGTGCTCCACCATTTCAAAGAATCTCTAATACAAGTATGCTGAATATATGGGAAGCCAAACAGGGAAGAAATTTCTTTCCAAACCCAAGTAGTGAGGAGGTAATGTAAAAATATGTTTTCATTGTCTTCTAAATGGTTTTTTGGTGGCCTGGGTGCAGGTGATATAGACAAACGACCAAAACCTGATATAATTTCCTCTAATTTTGGTGGAGTTCCTTCTACTTCCCGCATTCGAGTATCAGTCATCTATTTCTAGACAGACTATTCATAAATTCCCTTTTTCTTCAAAATCACTACTCTTTCCCTTTTAATCACCCCAACCCTTGTTATCGAGTACAATTTTTGTCATATAGTCTTTGTTCCTCTTTCGGGGCTATAATTCCATAAGAATTATAATAATACACTATCCAAGGGCTTTTGGGTGGAATTAACATGATTGTGCGTAAAATACACTATCAGTGGTTTTAATGGTCGTAGTGCTAATTCCCAAGAAATAACACTATCAGCAGGGTTTTATAAAGGGAAATACTGATACCCAGAAATACATTGTCGGCGCAGGTTTTCAAAGAAATGTGTCATACACAAATAACACTATCGGCACTTTAAACTATCGGGCCCTTGCAATGCTCCTTTCCTGATGCGATAACACGTAGTGTTATCAGAAATCAGAATCAGCGATTTCAATGTTTCTTGCAAACTCCTCCCGCTTGGGTCTTGCGATTCGATAAGCCGCATGGACCCGACAGCATATCCACCCTCCTTTACGGTATTTTGGGTCCAAACTATCGGAGCTTTGGACTTCGGCAATTCAAAAGGTTTTTCCCACTTTACTATGGTTCTATGATGCGATAATGGTTGCGGACCCGATAAGGGTATCATCCCTATTTGATAGAGTTTCAAGTCCGAAACTCAGTTCAGGCTAAGGGTTTTCATCATTTTCCTATGTAAAACAGAGTTTCCATTGCGAAAATCAACAATGCATGCAAGGGAAACAGGCACGCCGATATGAAAGCAAATCACTCTAACAGGCTTAAATCTAAGTGTTAGTTGGAAAACAAGGCTGGATCACCATTAATAAGACTTAAAAGGAAAGAACCAGAACCAATACATGCATAAATACCAGTTAACAGGCAAACATAGTTCAGATGCATAGAAAGGGTTTTTACAGGTCACCGCACCTCTGGGATCGACTAGTACACAGAGAAAAGTCCCCTCTTCCTTTGAGAAATATGTGATAATAGTATGCGGTCAAAATCTCATTACACTAGCATTCAAATTACATTTATACTAGTTCATATTAACAACTAGTTCCTAAAAATAGAGGCTTAATTTAATACGTATGTTAGTTCTGCAAGACATCCTCCTCGAGAACCTCCACTATGCTAACTAATCCTATCTGTTCAACAAGGACATCTCCTAGAGAACCTCCACTTTGGCATAACTATTTAGCATTTATTACAACATGATTTATTATTAAATTTTGTCTCTATCCTAACTAAAATACATGGAAATTGATGGCTAAAGGATCCCACTCCTTTGCTTGTAGATTTTTTTGTATTTTTTTAGAATAAGTTTGAAAATTTTCCCTCCAAGTCACATGCTCTTGCATCATACTCGTGAGGACAAAATTCTTCATGGGATCCTATCCATGAGCTCATCTACAGAACTG
Organism: Pinus taeda; assembly: GCA_000404065.3. Classification (NCBI taxonomy): domain Eukaryota; kingdom Viridiplantae; phylum Streptophyta; class Pinopsida; order Pinales; family Pinaceae; genus Pinus; species Pinus taeda. Next base: position 34,261 of record APFE031161977.1, on the reverse strand, counting down.
CCCAGTTTCTGTAGCATGTTTTCTGTAACCCAAGTAGCTTCAGCGGTTGGCCGATCCTTCCATTTTACCAAATATTGGAAGTACTCTCGTCCCCTTATTTTCTTAAACACCTTCTTGTCTAGAATTCTTTCCGGCTGCAATTCCTTTGTTGTGGGTAACTATTTTACCCAGTCAATCTCTTGGGTCTCTTGATCTTGTGTTGTATCATCTGTAGTTTCACCTTCATACTTGTACATGTTTGCAACATTGAAAATTGGAGATATTCCAACATCACGGGGTAATTCAATATCATATGCATTTGCAAAAAACTTCCTTAATACCCTGCATGGTCTGATTTTCTTGAACCTTAATTTATTATACTTCATTTTTAAAAATCTTTCCTTTTTGAGGTGTGCTAATACCAAATCTCCAATTTCAAAGTTCACCTCTCTTCTTCTCATGTCTGCTCTGGTATTGTACTTGATGTTGCTATCCTAAAATTGTTGTTTTACTTGTTCATGTATTGCTTGCATTTCTGAAGCAAAATCTTCTCCTTTTGCACTTCTCATCTCCTCTTTTCCTAAGTTTCTCAACTCAAATACTCCTCTTGGATGCATTCCATAAAAAATATGGAATGGACTCTGTCCTATACTCCTGTTAGGTGAGTCATTATATGGATATTCAACTTGTGCCAACACTTGATCCCATTGCTTTGGTTTTTTGCAGTAAGACTCCTTAAAAAATTGCCCAAACTCCTGTTCACAACTTCAGTCTATCCATTAGTTTGTGGATGATAGGAAGAACTAAAATTTAGTCTAGTTCCCAATTTCTTCCATAGTATTCTCCAGAAATGTCCAACAAATTTGGAATCCCTGTCTGAGATAATACTCTTAGGAAACCCATGCAGTCTTACTATCTCCTTGAAAAACAAATTAGCAATGTGAGTAGCATCATTAGTTTTATAGCTTGGAATAAAATGTGTCATTTCTGAAAATCTGTCCACTACAACAAAAATTGAATCATTATCCCTTTAAGTCTTTGGTAAGCCCAAAACAAAATCCATACTTACCATATCCTAAGGCTTATCTGGAATTGGTAATGGAACATACAAACCTGTGTTTTGGCTTCTTCCCTTTGCATATTGACAGATTTTACAAGTTCTCAAATACTTTTCCACATCAGATCTCATTTTTGCCCAGAAATAAAATCTGTTCAGTTGTTCATAAGTCTCCTCTATGCCAAAATGTCTTGCAAGTCCTCCACTATGTTTCTCTTTAATTAAGTTCTCCCTCATAGAATAGTTTGGTATGCACAGCTGATTTCTCTCATTCCATCTTGTAAAAAATAAACCAACCATTTACTCCTATCCACCAAAACAGGATTCTTACAAGCTTCAAATTCCTCTTTAAAATCTGAATCTGTTTCATATAATTCTTTAAGAAAAGCAAAACCTAGCACTTGAAATTGACTCTCTTGAAGTAATATATTTCTCCTTCTTAAGGCATTTGCAACTTTATTTGATTGGCCATTTATATGTTTCAAAACAAAATGGAAACCTTGAAGATATTCTACCCATTTAGCATGTTTCTGGCTAAGTTTTGGCCCTTGTTGTTTCTTCTTGAGTCCATCAAATACTCTTCTTAACCATACTGGTTGACATGTTGTTGATGTTGTTGCTACATATTCTGCTTCTGCTAATGAATGTGTCACAATAGGCTACTCTTTAGATGCCCAGGAAATCACACCAAAACCAAGATGGAACACATAACCAGAAGTTCTCTTCCTATCATTCAAACTACTTGCAAATCACTACTTGTAGATCCAATCAAGTCTTTCTTCTCAGTGCTTCAATGCATTGTGCCACAATCTCTAGTTCCTGATACGTACCACAAAATTCTTTTTCCTACTCTCCAATGTGTGTGTTTTGGAGTCTCCATAAATCTAGAAATAAAACTCACTCCTTGAATAATATCCAGTCTTGTAGTAGTGAGATACATGATGATGCCAACCAACCTTTTGAATAGAGTTAGATTGACATCTGATCCTTCATCATCCTTGCTTAATTTTGTACTTGTTGCAACTAGTGTAGGGACAGGTTTGCAATTTTCCATCCTGAATATTTTCAACAAATATCTACCTATTTATTTTGGCAAATAAAAATTCATTTTTCAGATCGCTCAACTTCTATGCCAAGAAAATATTTCATGAGTCTGAGATCTATCATCTCAAATTCTTTCATCATGGTTTCTTTAAATTCATCCAATTCGAAATCACTTGTATAAATCATGTCATCAACATATAAGAAAAGAATCAAAATTTATCATTCTTTCTCAATGTTGCTTCTACAAAATACATTCTTGATCATGTAACTATCAATTCTTCTATACCAAGCTCTAGGTGCTTGCTTGAGTCCATAGAGCGCTTTATTCAACCTGTAAACTTTATCTTCTTTACCTTCAAATTCATATTGTGGAGATTGTTGCACATAGATTCCTTATTCTAGAATTATATTCAAGGTTGATTTCACATCCATATGATATGAGTTGTTGTGGTTATAAATGCTCTTACAATATCCAATCTGGATACCGAAGCAAATGCTTCTCCAAAATCTATTCCAGGTTGCTGCAAGAATCCTTTCGCTACAAGTCTTGCTTTATATCTGTCAATTTCACCTTACTCATTCATCATTGTCTTGTACACCCATCTCACACTAATGATATTTTTATCCTTTGGAAAATCAACCAAATCCCATGTATCATTCTTTTCAATAGCTTCAATTTCTTCATCCATGGCTTGCACCCAATTTTCATCTCTGATTTCTTCTTCAAATTGGAATGACAATAATTCAAGGTTTGAACTAACATCCAAATCATCATAAATATCTTTCAAACATCTCACCTTTCTCTTATCATTGTTGGACTCATCACCTGAGTGAATGATGGGAGAATCTTGATCTGCTGATCTTCTTGAAGATCCATGCTACTAAGAAAATCTTGGAGTCCTTGCTGGTGTGACTTTGTTTGGTGTCTATTCTTTTGATCCTTGCTACTAATTTTTTGCTACATCATCCTCTTCTATCAATGGTGCTTGTGGATCAATTGTTTTGTCTACAGTCCCATTCCATGACTCTTGTTCTTTGAACACAACATCTTTGCTAATTATGGTCTTCTTGGTAAGAGGGTTATACAATTCATAAGCTTTCGATTGTTCATTATAACTAGTAAATATGCATTTTTCACTTTTATCATGTAATTTGTGTCTTAGCTCTTTAGGCACATGTGCATAAGCTACACATCCAAACACTCTGGGATGAAGATATGCTGCAAGACATATGTAACCATGCTTCTTTTGGTACTTTTTTCATCACACTCTTTGTAGGAGATATGTTTATCACATAAACAACACATGCAATTTCTTTTGCCCAATACTCATTAGACAAGTTTCTTCCTTACAATATGCTCCTTACTATGTTCATAATTGTCATGTTATTTCCTCTGCTACACCATTCTGCTGCAACATGTACCTGGATATAAACTGTTTTTTGATTCCATTTTGTTTGCAGTAATCATGGAATACCTTCTAATCATATTCTCCACCAAAATCTAACATCAATACCTTGATCTATCGATCACTTTAGCTATCTTCTAAGGGTTTGAATTCTTTGAAATTTGCAAAAGTTTCAGACTCCTACTTCAAAAAGTAAACCCAGGTCTTTCCGCTATAATAATCAATGAAGGTGAGGAAGTAGCAACTTCCACCAATCGACTGTGTCCTCATAGGTCCACACAAGTCTATATGCATTATCTCAAGAGGTTTATTTTCTTTGTATACAACTCCCTTTGGAAACATCTCATGGTGTTGCTTTCCTAAGTTGTAACACTCACAAGTAATAGCAGTTATTTGATGAGAGGTAATCCTTTGACCATATGTTTCTACTGCAACAATCTTAAACCAGAAAAGTGCAAGTGTCCAAACCGAAAGTGCCATAATCAATAATCATTCGAACATGCAACTATAAATGAATTGAATTGATCACTATAATTCATGATTAGAGGAAAGAGTTTTTCCCTCGTCGTCTGCACCTTTGCTACTAGTTGCTTTCTTGGGGCCTTGTCATATATAACACACTCTTGTCCTTGAAAGATAACTTTGTATAAATTCTATGTCAATTGACCAACACTTATCAAATTATGTTTGAGACTAGGGGCATAATATACCTATGAGATTGTCTTTGATGCCCCTTGCTTGGTCAGAATGTTGATCATTGATTTTCTATCTACATCCACAGTCTAGTCAGTCCCAACTTTACCTTTGTCTTCACAGATTGATCCAAATTTGCAACCAGATTCTTGTTGCCTGTCATGTAGTTACTGCAACCACTATATAATGGCCACACATTATGGCTAGGAACATGAAGTTAGTACTCTCTGTAGTGACATTAGCTCTATGGTTCCCTTGATTAGCTATCATTTTTCTACAACACGGGCATAGTGACCAAATTTATTGCAATAATAACATCTACCTTTGATTTTTCAATTCTTTGATTATTATTTAAGCTTCGATTGTTCTTCCAATTTCATTTTCATGCTCTTCTCGACCATCTCCCTGACCACCATGTCTTCAACCTTGTCCTCTACCTCTCAATCTACTTTTGCCTCGACCTCTGTCTCTTGAAATAGAAATATGGATTTTAAAAGTGGTTTCGAAAGTGGAATTCTTATTTTTGTCTATCCTTGCCTCATGTGATGGAAGTGATCCCATCCACTCATCAACTGTCAATGATGTCAAATCCTTGGCTTCTTATATGGCTGCTAAAACAACATCAAATTTTGTAGACAAAGATGTGAGGACCTTCTCAACCATTGTTTGATCTTTAATATATTCACCATAAATTTTTAACTGATTTACGACATCATGAATAGATTCATCAAATAATCGATGTCCTTTGTCTCCTTCATTTGCAGACTTCCAAAATCTCTTCTAGTATTCTACAACTTAACAATATTGACTTTGGTCATACCTTTATGGTTTGTCGCCAAGGTCTCTCATGTTTTCATTGTTGAAGACGTGATCATAATCTTCTGGAACGTTGTTCGGTCCACTCCATGTTGGATAAGCTGCAATGCTTGTGCATTCTTCTTTTCGTCTTTCTTCCATAGTTCACTCTCTGCATTAGTGAGGGCTAATTCTTCTTCTTAATTTTTAGGTTCTGAAAACCCAAACTAGACATGATCCCAAACATCATGAGCCTACAACATGGTCGCCATCTTAATAGGCCACAAGTCATAATCCTTCCATATAAACGATGGAAACAAATACTAAAAATTTGATAGGACCATACTTTTTCAAAAATTCTCCTCAAATAATAAAACTCTCTTTTACTAGAGAACTATATAAACCCTTTCAAAAAAATCTTAATTATATTTTTTTTTATATTAAAAAAATATTATTTAAAAAAAAAAAAAAAAAAAAAAAAAAAAAAAAAAAAAAAAAAAAACTTTTATGATATGCCTATAAAAAAAACTACCACACCATAGCCTTTATAAATAAAACTTTTATTATAAAATGAATTTTAAAGAAAAGGGGAAGGAGAGTACACATGAGAGAAGAAAAGTGGGGCAGCTTTGAGAGGCAAGGGTTGGAGTTGAAGGTAAGGTTTTGGACTCACATTTCCATGGCAGGGAGCGCAGGGGAGAGTGTTGCTCCCTCCTACAGTCAAGCAGTCACATAAGGAAGTAAGGATGCAGGAAAGAAGCATTTCAAAAAACCTTTGGAGAAGATTTCAGAAGCATGAAGCCAGGGGACATTTGGAAGAAACGGACATCAAGATCAGGAAGGGAACCAATAGGAAACAAGTAAAGAAAAGGAGAACAGAGGTAGCAATGAAAGACCGACTTCCATAAGGACAACTGTGGCCTACAAACCCAATTCAGACATTATTCCTAGGGTCGTATTGAGCGACCTAGCGATACAAGCACATAGGGATCATATGATGAAACATGCAATCATATGCAAGTTCATGGGGTTATGGTCGACGGAGAGGGTGTTACACGTCTAGATAAGGAGCCATTGGAAGCAAAAGGGAGAAATACATTTACGTCTGGGTTCTAAGGGATTTTTCATAGTAGTGTTCACAAGCATAGAGGACAAAGACAAAGTGTTTGAAGGGGGGCCTTATTTCTATGCTACGACAGGACTCTACATGCAGCCATAGATGACGAACTTTGTCTCGGAACGTGAAACATTCACATCAGTACTAGTTTGGATCAGAATATACTCCCTTCCTCTAGATTATTGGCTACCAGAATCTTTGAAAACCATAGGCAACAAGATAGGGCATTTTCTAAAGATCTCAGAGGCAACTCTGAAAGGAAGATATACCTCCTTTGCCCGAATATGTGTGGAAATGGATCTATCTAGAGCCCTTCCAGAAGCAATAATTTTAGAAGTATATGATGAAGAATGGGTGCAGGTTGTGGACTATGAGCACAAACCATTTAGGTGCCACAAATGCCATGAACATGGGCATCTATATAGAGAATGCCCCACAATCAATAGGGAAGGTAACCAAAAAACCACTGTGAATAGAGCTCACGAGGGTTTCACCAAGGTCAGGAACAAAGGGAAAGGGGGAAAACATCCACACAAGAAGGTAAATGAGCACAAACATACAAGACACAACAGCTTCAAGATCCTGGAGGAGGAAGAGGGGAACAAAGAGACAGTCCAGGACATGAAGAATGTAATAAAGGAGTTGGATAAGGTAACTGACATGGAGGACATCACAGTGAACAACCAGCAAAAGGATGATGATCTACCAAGCTTGATGGAGATCAATGGGGACCAGGAGATGACTCCAAGTGAAGCGAGAACAAAGGACCATGAGATATAGGAGATTCTGGATAAGGAAAATCTAGATCTAGAGAATTTTTTGGAACAAGGAAAAAAACATAAGTGTGGACTCCCTGCCAAAAGAGGATTATGACAGAGTACAACAACTCTTTCTATGGAGGTCACAAGTGAAGGGAGTTGGGGTCAAAATAAATCATGAAATCCAATAACCAAGTGGGGTCAAGATGATGGAGAATTCATAGGCACAATCTCCAAAGAACTTAGGTAGGAAAAGAGGAAGAAAGAGATAGAATGAGTTGTTGAACGAATGTGGAAAACTATTGATTAACTCAGGTAAGATGAAAGATCTTACAAGTTATTCCTTTACTAACCTTTCTTAATGAAGCTCACAACCTGGAACACTAGAGGCATAGGGAATAAAAGGAAACAAAGAAATCTTAGTAACAGAATGGAAGAAGACAAAATGTTTGATGGACAAGATAAGAGATACACAATAAGTGGTTAATCAAATATGAGTATTTAGAGGTTAAGACTAATAACTAGGCGGGGGGAATTCTCACGTTGTGGGATCCATAGAAATTTGGAATCCTGGATGCTGAAGCATCCAGGAACTATCTGTCCTTGATATTTCAACCTATAGGGGATAAGGAGATATACATGATTACAAATTTTTATGGACCTCAAAAGCAAGCAGACAAACTCAAGCTTCTCACCTCCTTGGAGGATCTAAGAGCAAGACATGCCATTTGCCCTAGATCGTTGTAGGAGATTTCAATATGATAAGATCTCTTTTAGAAAAAAAGGAGGCACTAGACAGCTAGGTAGAGACTCCATGGCCTTTCAAAACTTCATTATGAACATGGGACTAGTGGACACTGAAACAATTAATGGAACCTTCACTTGGAACAACAAAAGGGGAGCGGCTTCTCAAGTTGCTTCCAAACTTGATAGATTTATTATTTCAGAGGACCTCCTTCTCACAGGACCTGCCATGATAGCCTCCATTCTGCCCTTTGGAGGATCAGATCATTTCCCTGTATAGTTGGAAACCACCTTCATGGGCACACCGAGAAACAGACCTTTCAGGTTTGAAAATGCTTGGCTCTCACACCCTAAATTCACTAGTAACATTGATAAATGGTGGAGAGAAGAGCTGAATACTCAGGGTACAAAAATGTTCATGCTCTAGCAGAAACTTAAACATATCAAGTCCCATCTATATCTTGGAACAAAAATGAATTTGGACATATCTTCAAAGCCAAAAGAGAAACTAAGCAGAAGCTCCAAGTGATCAATCAAATAAACGTCACAGAGGGCTTCACCAAAGAGCGGCAAAAACTAACTGACACTCTGTAGGAAGAATGGGAGGATTGATGCTTACAAGAGGAAATTATTTGGAGGCTGAAATCAAGGATACAATGGATTAGAGAGGGAGAAATAAATACAAAGTTATTCCATAAATCCACTATGGCTCACAGGGCACACAATAGAATCACTAAGATGAAAGATTCTCAAGGTATTGAGCTTGTATCTCACAATGATATGGAATCAGTCCTGGTACAACACTTCTGCAATATTGCAAAGGAGCCACTAGAGGACATATCTAGGTTGATTGACCATTTTACTTAGTATATCCCTCAACTGGTTACTAGAGAGGACAACCACTATCTCAACAGGCCAGTATCGAAAGAGGAGGTCAATGAAGTGATTAATGAAATGCAGAATGGCAAAGCACCAGGCCCAAATGGATTCAATGTAGAATTCTTCAAAGCCTATTGGGAAACTGCCAAACATGATATCCTCGAGGTTGTGGAAGACTCAAGAAGATCCAAAAAGGTACTGAAGGCTTTGAATGTATCCTCCATAGCTCTTATCCCAAAGTAGGAAAATAACATCACTCCGGAGGGTTTTCGGCCCATAGCCTTATGTAATGTGGTGTATAAAATTATTTCCAAAGTAATAGCCAATCGAATCAAACCACTTCTACCCTTTCTCTTCTCGAAGGAGAAAACAGGCTATGTGGAGGGAAGAAAAATCCTCAACAGTATCATCCAAGGTCATGAGGTGGTACACTCTCTCAAAAGCGACAAACAAGTTGGTATGATCATTAAATTGGACCTAGCGAAAGCCTAGGACAAATTAAGCTGGTATTACATAAGAGAAATTCTAAAAGCCTATGGTTTTGAATAGAATTAGATAAGGCGGGTGATGGCATTAGTTACCACGACTAGTTTTTCCATACTACTTAATGGAACTCCATCAAGGACCTTCACACCCTCCAGAGGACTCAGACAAGGCGATCCGCTCTCACCATTCCTCTTCATCCTCATGATGGAAGGGCTATGTAGAGAAATGAAAATGGCAAATGTTGAAGGACGAATTCAGGGTATCACACTTATCGCGAATGGAGAGGCAAACACTCATCAACAATTTGTGGATGATACAATGTTGCAGGGCATACCCACATTCAGGGAAGCCAGAGCAATCAAAAACGTCTTAAATGACTTTGCTATGGCAGCAAGCATAGAGGTAAGCATCAACAAGTCCAAAGTTTTTTCTTTAACACTAATATTGCTATTAAGAGAAACATCTCGGATTTCAAAGAGAACAACTACCTTCCAAATATCTTGGCATTCCTCTTGCGGACAAGCCTCTAAGCAAGAAAGTGTGGGAGCCAATATTAAATAAACTTCAGGACGAGGTTAGAAAATGTATATGCAGGTCACTAAATTTGGCAGGGCACCTTGTGGTCACACGGGCGGTCTTGTAGGCCATTCCCATTTTCATGTTTTCAACTCTTCCTGCTCTTCAAGGTATTAAGCAGCAGATAAGAAGCATACAAAGGGACTTTCTGTGGGGCAGAGGGGAAGAGAAAAATAAGTGGGCTTTAGTATCCTAGGACAAGCTCTACAAGCCCAAGAGCCATGGTGGATTGGGGCTTCATGATCCTGAGACCGTGAGTAGAGTTTCGAGAGCCAATGTTTGGTGGAGATGGATTAAGGAACCAAATGCCCCTTGGGCTAAGCTATGAAAACGAAAGTATTCCAAGTACTGGCATGAGAAGGATCACATTAGAATGTCAGGGCAAATCAGGGGCTCCCATACTTGGAACCTTGCCTGGGATAATAAAAGTATTGTTCAACAACATTGTTTTTGGGAAATTGGAGTAGGGGACCTTGCTCGATTTTGGGGGGACAACTGGTAACAAGAACCCAACCTTTATAGGGATGAACTTGCAGCTCTCAAAAGTGACACATATAGCAAAGGCATGGTTTTGGTAAAATACTTCTGGGACCAGGGAAGGAATAATGGAAAATGGAGGAAGTGGAAGGATCTAGGATACAATGATGAAAACCTGCTGAAGACCAAGGCAGAAGCTCTCACCCAGGATCTAGAGCATAGAAGGATTCTAGTATCTTCCTCACTGGATCAATTAAGACAGGGACTTGCAGCTCTCAAAAGTGACACAGATAGCAAAGGCATGGTTTTGGTAAAAGACTTCTGGGATCAGGGAAGGAATAATGGAAAATGGAGGAAGTGGAAGGATCTAGGATACAATGATGAAAACCCACTGAAGACCAAGGCAGAAGCTCTCACCCAGGATCTAGAGCATAGAAGGATTCTAGTATCTTCCTCACTGCATCAATTAAGAGATGGAAATAATACTGAAGGTAACTTTAACCTCAAAGAGGCTAAATAGGAAGTCACAGGATTTAACTTTGTGAATCCTGATCAAGGTTGGAAGACACTTTGGCAAAGTCCACATTGGATGAAAATAAAGTTATTCATCTGGCTAGTGCATCAAAGGAAGATTTTAACTTGGGAAAATCTCCTTAAGAAAGGCTTCATTGGCCTTCCAAATGTTACCTATGTGGCGCTCATGAGGAGACGATTGAACACCTTCTCAACCTCTGTCCTTTGACTTCAAAGGTGCGAGATTGGGTGGCCTCCATTTTTAGACAAACTGATAGGGATAGTCTCAGCATATCCAACACTCTGAAGAACTGGAGGAAAAAATTCTCAGGGAATGAGATTGTTAATAAAGCCTAGATTCTGGTTCCAAGCTTTGTCATTTGGAATGTTTGGAAAGAGCGCAATAGTCGGATATTCAAAAACAAAACAAGCATGCCCCAACACATAATTGATCAAATTCTAAGGTAGCTCAAAGACACAGTTAGAAGCTTGTTGAAGACCCTTCCTAACGATCCTCCTCTACCCCAAGAGGAGAGAATTATACTTCACTTGGGTCTCCAGTCTATCAGTGCTCTGGGAATAATAAAGGAAGTGAGCCTAATAAATAAAGGTGTTAACATCTAGAAGCCCCTTCCTTATGGTTTCTTAAAGGTTAATATTGATGGAGTAGCTAAGGGCAACCCAGGATTAGCGGGCTTTGGGGGTGCCATAAGAGATGATCAGGGACAAATACAGAAAATCTTCCATGGCCAGTTGGGGAAGGCCACTAATAACATGGCTGAGCTCATGACATTAGAGCAATGCTTGGAAATCTTGATGGATTCAAGTTCACACAATGTTATAATTGGAGTGGATTCGGAATTAATTATTAGAGTGGCTAAGAAAATCACCAATGGAACCTCTCTAGATAAAGTGTCGAAGCACTGGAAACTTCTACAGCTTTTTTACCACATCTACTCTCACCTGTGAACCCTTAAAACTGTCAGATTTGTTCATGTGAAAAGGAAAGCTAATATGTTAGCAGATCAATTGGAAAATGGAGTCACCAATAAAGACAGGGATTCTAAGTATGCTTGGGACTTGTTACCTCCAGGCAAATTGTGGGAGGACTGTCTCTGTCAGGCAACACAAGATATGGAACTATGGACTAATAGGATAGATCAAAGGGACTCAGAAGACCGGCAGGTGGATGGAGAACCCCATTCGGTCTAACCCGCCTTGGTTCCGCTATTTCCCAAAGTCTAGAACTCTTTTGATTGAATGATGAAAGGATTGACTTGGATAGCACCACAAGATGAGGTGTCCATTTTCATATTGCTTAGTTGGTGTTTGACAAAGAATTTAGGTGGACAGGATTGGCTCAAGATCTACCCACAGGACGGAATTGAAGGACAATATGTGGCGAAAGGACGTGTTTGTTTTTTCCATGCAACAACTATTCCAAAACCACAAGTGGTATATCGAGCGAGGTCCGAATGGTTTCTGGTTTTTGTGAGATTGGCTCCGATTTCACTCTTCATGCAATGCGTGGTGGGGTGAGGTGAGAGAAAACTGCCCTCATCGGGCGGTTAACTCTCGCGCTTCTCATTCTCCCGATATTCACGAAGACCGTTGGATCTAGTCAGTTGATCAACGACGGCGATTTGTTTGTGCTAGTTGGTCAGACCCAAAAAAAGATTAAAGTGTTATGCGTTTAATTTTCGTCAAGTTTGTTTAATAGTTTTCAGCTTGGCTTATGGTGGGACCTCTTGTGGACCCACGGCGAGTCATTTGTGGCCTTTTGTGACCTCCGGTTCAATGGAATAGTTCTCCAAGGATTTCTAGATTTTTTGTTGCCTAACAGCACTACCAGATGGCCTTGTACCTTAACTATTTGGCGGTTCTCCTCGATTTTCCTGTTTAGGTTTCTCTTGGTTTTGGGTAAATGGTTTGGTTAGGCCTACCCTACTGACTGTTGAACCCTCACAGAATGGGTGTGTCTTCTTGTACATTATGTATTTTTAACTAAGCTTAATAAAAAATCCTACTCTTAACTTATAAACAAAATTTTTAAAATGAATTTTGTTAAAATTCTTTGTAAAAATATTTATTATCCTCCTCTTAACACTTTGCATATAACACTTTAAAAACACATGTCACAAATAGTGCACGTGAGTTTAAATTTTGGAATGAGGAGTTTTAACGCCTCGTATGAGTTTCAACGCATCGTATATGAAAGAAGTCCCAGGTGAAAACAATTTGATTTTCCAAATACAATACAGCCTTTTTACTTACGTTCACCACGGCTTAATATCTAAGGGGATGTGCGCTCTCTCCATATATAGAAACTGCCTACTTAATCTGAATTCGGGCATATTCGTAGTTAAACGATATTTGTGCGGTTCCTTTAGAAATTAAGTGTAGATTTTGTACTAACTTCTTACTGTTATTTTTTTTAATAGTGGGATAATTTTCCAATATAATTAAAAACAAATAAATTATTGGTTGTTTTTTTTCTTTAATTACTTTTACCGGTACTCTGGATCTTGTGGTTTTTTCTCTAGTTTAATACTAATTTGCTGGAAAGGCATAAGAGGCAAAACAAAAATTTAACACACAAAACATGTGAGCTGTGACTTTTCTATTGATCAAACAGAAACTTGACCCTGCGCACTGTTATCCTCTTAACGCTGCAACAATTCTGCAATGCAATTTAAAAAAAAAATAATTTGTTGTCTTTTTTCTTTTGGTCCTCTTCTCACTGGTTTTACAGTCACTGGTTCTACAGGCACCACAGATCTTGTAATCCTTCCTCAGTTCTGATACCAATTTGTTGGAAACTCAGAGAAGGCATAACACACAAGGTGTGACTCTTCTATTGATCACACAAAAACTTGATGATTACAATGAACAAAGCCAAGGGTATTTAAACCTTTTCGATTAGAAACTTACACAAAATAACTTGACATGCAACCACACAATAAATTCAACTATGACTTAACTTGACTCCCTAAATTTAGCCAACTCTTCATGTGTGAATAATTAACTTATTTTACCACTATTCACAAACAATTTTCTCTCCCAGATTAAATAAAAAAAAGAAACGGCTAAACAATTCCACATGCCACAACAACCCAATGCGACCTGTCATGGCTTTTATACAACTACAATGGGCTAATGTGAGTGTTATAAACGCTTCTGTATCCGTAGCTACTGCATGTACAAAACAAAAATATGCATGTCTCTCATGGAGGAAAAAACAAGGATTTTAAAAAATCAGTAGAGGATGTATATTATATGGTGCGGATTTTAAAAAATCAGTAGACAATGTATATTATATGGTGCTTGTGGGGAACTTACATTGTAGGCGACAAACTTGCTTAGCCTTAAACAATGTTTTATTTAGTTCTGTTAAGGTTAAAGAGGTCATGACAAACATGGTGGTTCATGACTAACCTTGTCAACCAGTGTCTTCTTCCTCTTAATGCGATTTCAATTTTATATTTATTTGGGAAAAATAGGCTGACCATATAATTGAAAATTATCTAGGGGTTGGAGTGGATTAATTGTGCCCACTGGAATTTCTCAAGCTCTATTCTGAATTTCTGTAGCATTGGCTTGACCATGGTAAGATCCACAATTTTCTACGTTTTTCTTCTCGAACATTGTTTAGAATTATATAACCATGTATATATATGACTTAAGGCATGTGATGACCGAATAATTATGTGAATAAATTCTCTGTTTTGTTTTTACCATTATAGGAAAAATGTAAAACAGAGATTTTTACTTCTTTATCATGGTGAAAACATTATTAATTCCAAAACTGGAACTGAATTAAATTAATTACAAATGGTAACTTTGATGAGGAAGTTATTGTTACTTTTCTGCTGGATTGATTTTCTTTTAAAACACATATGTATAAATATGTCAAGAAACAGTTGCCAAGAAGGGGGGGGGCAAAACCCTAACTGTCTCCCTATCTTTCCATAAAAATATGGGAAAGAAAAGACCCGGGATGTTAAGGAACAGGCGGGGGAAAAAGAAAGAGAACATAGCAGAAAGACACAAGAGAAAATGAAGTGCTAATGTCTGGTGATGACCAAATAGCACAGGCACGGAAAGTGCGTGACAGTTTGTTGAGGCAGTGGCCTGGCAAATGAGCTTGGGGGGGGTTTAGTCTGCATCGACTAATCTCGTGGTTGGGTGGAAAACAAACGATCAGGAGTAATCTCCACAGTGCAAGCGATCAGGAGTAATCTCCACAGTGCAGGTACGTACTGTTACTGTAGTTTTAATTACAGGAAGAAGTGACAATCTTGCAATAGTAGATAACAGTAGTTGCTATTGGAACGTTATTACGGTAGAACCAGTCTATTAAATAGGAAAAGGATCACATTTAATAGAAGAAGAGCTTCTGCCCTAATGTGATAGAACCTAAGTTAGATATAACATTCTTAAATGAGCAGGGTGCTGACTGTTAGATGTCCAGAAGACTTAGGCTTCCTATTTAATTTAAAACGGAAAGCCCAGACAATCAAAGGGACTAAAATTATTAACTTGCTGAGCGGAAAGACGTAGGAAAGTTTGGGTAGGCTGATGCCATACCTAGTCTTCCCTCACATGCAGACCGCTGGTTATGAGAGACACTGTAACTTGATTTGCAGGATTTCCGAATACAGTAAAGAATATGGAAAATAATAAGGAACGAGTTGCATAAAGCCAATATTAGGATACAGGGTTCGAGGTGAGACTGCTCCCTCGTATTATAATAACAATTAAACTCTTTAAAAGAAATAAATACAGTGAACACGACTTCATGTTTCCACTACCAAGAAAAGATACAGTACATTATTCAACAGTGCCACGAATAAATGATTATGAATCCACGGCATTCATAGGTGTGAAATAACCCAGCTATCGGGTCGGAGCTGCCATAAAAGGGTCGGCATTTCATGCAGAACTTGAAAGAAAACATATATACTCAAATCGAATAATGAAATTCCTCAGGGTTACATATCAGTAGCTATCAAGTAACAGGAGGTAATTACATCCGCGAACATAAAACTAGAAAACTGTCGAACAGTTCTTTAAAAGAAAACGCATTTCCATACTAACTCAGGAATACCCTAGTCTAAGTATGGAAGAGTTCCTGTGTGAAGAATACATTCGGCATATGGCCGTTTATGGGAAATAATAGGCATATATATGTTGCAATTAATCAGATATAAACCGTAAAAGTAACAAGATAAATAACATCGCTGAGATGAGAACTCTTATTTGAAAATTAGAGCAGTAGTAAACACTGAGAATGAACACTCAGGAAAATAATTCATATGCGAACTGTATGAAGGACATAATTCATATGCGAGCCGTATGAAGGAAAATAATTCACATGCAAACTGTATAAAAGAAAACCCATATACGTTCAGAGGCAAGTCCCTCTCGGCGTAGTGCAAACCCCACATATATACATGAATATTTGAAAGAAAACTCAGTCATTGACATTTAACTATGCAGGAGGGCCGAGCCGAATTCCATGGATTCGCGGCAGACAAATAAACCTTTACAAAATAAGAGCGCGTCCAGCACTCAGAGGTCTATTAAATACAAGTAATTCCTAAATTAAACAGATACCCTAAGGTAAAACCCATCACTGAAAGCCTGTAACAGTATAACAGCGAAGGTCTTAATATCGACTGTGGAAGGCGTCATAGCCGAAAAGTAAACAAGACCCATCCATGAAGAAACGCAACCCTGACAAGGAAAGGGAAGGGTATCAATTACTCAGCAAGTAAACGCCATTATTTTCTAAAGGTAGAGCTCTTACCGTAGGTAGGAGCATCTGGAGAATCCATGATTGTAAAGTCTCATTGCCGCGCCGAAAGCCAAACCTGTTCCATCATTCCAAGGACAAACTTAGTTAGGGAATCGGGTTCTTAAATCGGCAAAATTTATTATCAGAAAAGAATAACAAAAAGCATTAGAAACAGGCATACTGTAAACCAGATCAAGCGGAACGTTGACTAGTCGACTAGATTTAGAGATTCAATGGCACCAGGCTGCGTTCAGAGGCAAAGTTACCTGAGCAGCAGGCTTATGTTCGGATGCCGCGCGAACAGAACTCTCCGGAGCGACCTCTCGGCGAAATGAACAAATGAGAACCCTAGCCCGAGGCATGTGGAGTAAACCCGCGAGGAGCCACCGGTGGAAGGCGGGAATGAATCCTCTCCGTGGATTTCTATCAGCATCCCGAGGACTGAACCCCGTCTGAAGACATTCAATGCCAGACCTACCCTCGCGATCTGCAATGAGATCGACGGACGGCAATATCAAGAAGGGCCACCTGGCTTTATTGCAAGCATTTGGTACGCGGTAATAGGATCCGCTGTATGGATCAGTACCATATAACGTATGGTATTAAATTAAATCCACTGTTTGGTGAAACGTTAATGCAAATGTAAAGTCGCCATTCATTAATTGTGTAATGAACATATATTGTATAATTAACATGTTACACAAAATATGTGCTAAACATTAGTTCCGGACTAATTATACATTCCATGTAAATAGAAAAGAATTTTTTTATCGTGGGGTGTTTTTATTTATTATAATCATATAGGAGGGATATGACATATGGTATCAGAGCCCAGTTACAAAACTGAGGCCTCTGGGTAAGAATATATATATATACATA
>APFE031161977.1:0-14262 GCA_000404065.3 Pinus taeda | reverse complement strand
ATATATATATATACATATTTTTTTTGAATTTTCCTTATCATTCGTTTCATGTTGATAAGTACAGGATTCAGAGTCCCAGAACTTACAGGATGAGGAGGACCGACAAGACCACTCGACGACCTGTGGTACCTGGACTTGAAAATAATCCTGAACTGTGGGTTCAGCTTGGGGAGGAGGCCAGAACTACAAATCAGGCTATTCTATAAACCGTACAGGAGCTTAAGAATGAAATGGCAAGGCTGCGGGAAGACAATGCTAGGCTAACAATGGAACAAGAGAGAATATTGAAAAGTTTATCTGAACGACAGAATCAAGTACCCGTTAATCCTAGTATGGAACAGTAGCGGATGTCGGAGGAACAGAATCACCCCATGCCCCCTGAAGGCTCGGAGGAGCAGGAGGAGCGTTCTGACAATGTAAATGAACAGCAAACTTCGAAGAGACAAAGGATGGAACTGCAAGGGGAATTTCGCAAAATTAAACCTCCGCATTTTGACGGAGAACAAGAGGAAGCAGCCGAAGCATGGTTGATTAATATGAACAAATATTTCCAGCTCTATGAATATGATCACAATCTTAAGGCCAGATTGGCTATTTTCCAACTGCAAGGAAAGGCCACCTTATGGTGGGAGGAAGTGAAGATAGTCAAAGGAGTTACTGAGCAGACCATCACTTGGGATAATTTTCAAAGGTATTTCAAGGAGAGATATCTAACAGAGTGGTTCTACGATGAGAAGGCAAGGGAATTCCATGATCTGCGTTTGGGACAACAGATTATGGACGAGTTCATCACTCGTTTCACTTCTCTGCTTCGCTACGTTCCATATATAAGAGAAGAAAAGGCAAAAGTACAAAGATTTGTGAGAAGTTTACCACCCTACATGCAAGAAAGGATTGAATTTGACAATCCCAAATCAATGGACGAAGTAATTCGTAAGGCCAGAATTTGTTATCAACAAAGCAGACAAAAGGGAGAAGCAGCCGGTAAGAAATGGAGTGAAAGGAAGGGCTTTAAGCCAATGGGAAACAACAAAGAAAATCGTAACAGTGGAATTAAAGGGAACAACAAAGGTCCGCACAGCAGAATTCCAGACCGAACTGCATCCAAATTTAGGCCTAACAACGAAACTAAAGGCAGCGGACAGCAGATACGCTTGGACAATGAAGGGGCCACCAGATCCCCGGTGCAATGCTGGGGTTGTGGGGGACCCCACTACATCAAAAACTGTCCACAACGGAAAGGGACGGAACAGCTATCCCAGATTCATGAAGCCTCAAAAGTCAGTGAAGTGGGACGCAGTATACCGAGGATTAATGCAGCATTGGAAGACCGTCAGGCGGAATACCAGCCAACTATGGTCGAGTTCGAAGGTAATATCTCAAACCTTACTGTATCTGTTTTAATTGACCCTGGGGCTACACTAAGTTATGTAAGCCCAAAAGTAGTAGAACGCTGTAAATTACAATCCACTAAGTTCAAAAATCCATGGCTGGTGCAACTAGCTACGGGGGCCAAAAGACGAGTGGGAGCTAAAATAAAAGACTGTTCCTTTACCATAGCTGGACAGCCAGTAATGGCAGACTTAAATGTGCTTCCCCTTGGCTCCTATGATATTCTCATTGGAATGGACTGGCTGGAAAAGCACTGGTCACTAGTGGACTGTAAGACCAAGATTATCTATTTTAAAGACTCCCTGGGAAATAAAAAAGAGATGCAAGGAATTAAACGACCTGTACAAGTGCGACCGATAACAGCAAATCAACTTGTAAAATGTGTTCGGAAAGGATGCCAGATCTATGCTATTCAGGTGGGTTATGCAGATTCTAAAGATAAAACAGCCATCCTAAATAATATCCTTGTAATTCAAGAATTCACAGATGTGTTTCCGGAAGAAATTCCTGGGCTGCCCCCAAAAAGGAACATAGATTTCACCATTGAGTTGGTTCCCGGTGCAACACCAGTATCTCGTGCACCATATAGAATGAGTGTACCCAAATTGACAGAATTGAAAATGCAGCTGCAAGAGTTGTTGGACAAGAATTACATACGTCCTAGTGTGTCCCCGTGGGGAGCCCCAGTGCTGTTTGTTAAGAAGAAAGATGGAACCTTCCGGATGTGCATTTACTACCGTCAATTAAATAAGCTAACCATTAAGAATAAGTATCCTTTGCCTCGGATCGACGAACTATTCGACCAAGTGAAAGGCGCGACGGTATTTTCAAAAATTGATCTGCGTTCTGGTTATCATCAGATCTGAATTAAGGATGAAGACATCGCTAAAACAGCCTTTAGAACTAGATATGGTCATTATGAATTCGTGGTATTGCCATTCGGAGTTACCAATGCCCCTGCAACTTTCATGTGTTTAATGAACAATATTTTTCACCAATATTTGGATAGATTTGTACTGATATTTATTGATGACATATTAATATATTCTCGCACCTTGGAGGAACATCAAGAACATCTCAAAAAAGTGCTACAGACCCTCCGGGATCATCAATTATATGCAAAATTTAGTAAGTGTGACTTCTTCAAAGAAGAAATCCAATACTTGGGTCATGTGATTACTAAGGAAGGAATCATCGTTGACCCAGAGAAAATAAAGGCCATAATGGACTGGCCTGTACCAAAGAATGTGGCAGATGTTCGATCCTTTATGGGTCTGGCTGGTTATTACAGAAGATTTGTAGAAGGGTTCTCGAGGGTTGCATTTCCCATTACCTCATTGCAGAAAAAAGGGAAAACATTTCATTGGAGCCCAAACTGCCAAAAAAGTTTTGAACAATTGAAGCATCTACTCACCACGGCCCCTATTTTAAGAATAGCTGATCCTGATAAAGATTACGTAGTATGTACAGACGCAAGCAAAGAAGGAGTAGGTGGAGTTTTAATGCAAGAAGGTAGGGTAGTCGCCTACGAGTCTCGAAAATTGAAGGAGCATGAGCAGAAATATTTTGCTTATGATTTAGAATTGACCGCTGTCATCCATGCCTTGAAAATGTGGAGACATTATCTTGTGGGTAGGAAATTTTTGTTGCTCACTGATCATCATAGTTTGACCAATTATTTCAGTCAACCCACTTTAAACGCTCGACAAGCACGATGGGTGGACTTTTTGAGCGGCTTTGATTTTGAGATAAAACATTTACAAGGGAAGGAAAACCGAGTAGCAGATGATTTAAGCCGGAAAGTACAACATTTGTATGAGGTCTCTGTTAGTGGGTGGAAGAGCCCCGTTTTGGAAATGGTTAAAGAAGCTTCAAGGCAAGATGTTAATTATCAGCAGTTAAAACTGCAACTACAGCAACCTGCTAGCTTAACAAACCAATCAGATTATAAGTTGAATAATGATGGAATGATACATTTCAAACAAAGATTATATGTACCTGATCAAGATAAAATTAAAAATCTGATTATGGATGAATTCCATGTCAGCCATTATGCAGGGCATCCAGGATATCAGAAAATGATTACTGCCATTCGAAAAGAGTATTTTTGGCCAGGAATGAAGAAGGACATTGCTGAGTATTTAGCACGATGCTTAGAATGTCAGCAGATTAAAGCAGAACACCAGCACCCAGCAGGACTACTACAACCCTTACCGATTCCAGAATGGAAGTGGGAAATTATTTCCATGGACTTCATTACGGGGTTACCTAAGACAAAAAAGGGCAATGATTCCATTATGGTAATAGTGGATAAACTAAGTAAAGCTGCACATTTTATACCAGTACAATCCACGTACAAAGCTCCACAAATTGCTCACGTTTTTATGCAAAACGTGTTTAAGCTTCATGGACTTCCGAAAACGATAATTTCTAATCGCGATGTGAAATTCACATCAGCCTTCTGGAGAACACTGTTCGCTGATTTAGGAACTCAACTAAATTTCAGCACAGCATACCATCCCCAGACCGATGGACAAACTGAACGAGTTAACCAAGTGGTGGAAGATATGCTGCGGGCATTCGTGATGCAACAACCCACGTTGTGGGAAGAATATATACATCTGGTAGAATTCGCATATAATAATGGATATCACACCTCTACACAGATGAGCCCCTTTGAGGTTATGTACGGTCGAAAATGCCGAACACCTTCTAATTGGGGAGGGCCCGAGGATAAACTGAGCTTGGGACCTAAGATGCTTAAAGAAAAGGAAGAAATGGTGAAAAAAGTGCGTGTGAATTTGAAGGCTACTCAAGACAGACAGAAAAATTTCGCTGATCGGAAAAGAAGATTTAACGAATACCAGGTCGGTGATCACGTGTATATCAGAATCCAAACTAAAAGAAGTACCTTACAATGGAGCGGGTGTGCCAAATTGGCACCCCGATACTGTGGACCCTTCCAGATCCTGGCAAGGATTGGCCCAGTGGCATATCAGCTCGCCTTGCCGAGCCACATCCGAGTCCACAACGTGTTCCATGTTTCAATACTCAAGAAATATGTCTATGATCCTAGGCATGTGATTCAATGGCGGGACATCCAGGTAGTAGCTATTGCTGTAGTAAACTGTTGAAATTGTTATTAGAAGGAAAAATCTAATTTGGAATTGTGTAATGCAGGTCGAACCGGAAGGAGAAGTTCTGGTCGAACCTCTGAACATCCTCGACCGGAGAGAAGCGCAGCTGCGGAAACGAGCTATTACCCAAGTTAAGGTCCAGTGGCGACACTATGGACCCGAGGAAGCCACTTGGGAGGACGAAGAGTTGATGAGAAGAACTTATCCAGTGTTGTTCGTAGCTGAAAGACACCGGGACGGTGTCCAATCTCAGAGGGAGGAGATGTGATGACCGAATAATTATGTGAATAAATTCTCTGTTTTGTTTTTACCATTATAGGAAAAATGTAAAACAGAGATTTTTACTTCTTTATCATGGTGAAAACATTATTAATTCCAAAACTGGAACTGAATTAAATTAATTACAAATGGTAACTTTGATGAGGAAGTTATTGTTACTTTTCTGCTGGATTGATTTTCTTTTAAAACACATATGTATAAATATGTCAAGAAACAGTTGCCAAGAAGGGGGGGGGGGGGAAACCCTAACTGTCTCCCTATCTTTCCATAAAAATATGGGAAAGAAAAGACCTGGGCTGTTAAGGAACAGGCGGGGGAAAAAGAAAGAGAACATAGCAGAAAGACACAAGAGAAAATGAAGTGCTAATGTCTGGTGATGACCAGATAGCACAGGCACGGAAAGTGCGTGACAGTTTGTTGAGGCAGTGGCCTGGCAAATGAGCTTGGGGGGAGATTAGTCTGCATCAACTAATCTCGTGGTTGGGTGGAAAACAAACGATCAGAAGTAATCTCCACAGTGCAGGTACGTACTGTTACTGTAGTTTTAACTACAGGAAGAAGTGACAATCTTGCAATAGTAGATAACAGTAGTTGCTATTGGAACGTTATTACAGTAGAACCGGTCTATTAAATAGGAAAAGGATCACATTTAATAGAAGAAGAGCTTCTGCCCTAATGTGATAGAACCTAAGTTAGATATAACATTCTTGAATGAGCAGGGTGCTGACTGTTAGATGTCCAGAAGACTTAGGCTTCCTATTTAATTTAAAACAGAAAGTCCAGACAATCAAAGGGACTAAAATTATTAACTTGCTGAGCGGAAAGACGTAGGAAAGTTTGGGTAGGCTGATGCCATACCTGCTCTTCCCTCACATGTAGACTGTTGGTTATGAGAGACACTGTAACTTGATTTGCAGGGTTTCCAAATACAGTAAAGAATATGGAAAATAATAAGGAACGAGTTACATAAAGCCAATATTAGGATACAGGGTTCGAGGTGAGACTGCTCCCTCGTATTATAATAACAATTAAACTCTTTAAAAGAAATAAATACATGAACACGACTTCATGTTTCCACTACCAAGAAAAGATACAGTACATTATTCAACAGTGCCACGAATAAATGATTATGAATCCACGGCATTCATAGGTGTGAAATAACCCAGCTATCGGGTCGGAGCCGCCATAAAAGGGCCGACATTTCATGCAGGACTTGAAAGAAAACATATATACTCAAATCGAATAATGAAATTCCTCAGGGTTACATATTAGTAGCTATCAAGTAACAGGAGGTAATTACATCCGCGAACATAAAACTAGAAAACTGTCGAACAGTTCTTTAAAAGAAAACGCATTTCAATACTAACTCAGGAATACCCTAGTCTAAGTATGGAAGAGTTCCTGTGCGAAGAATACATTCGGCATATGGCCATTTATGGGAAATAATAGGCATATATATGTTGCAATTAATCAGATATAAACCATAGAAGTAACAAGATAAATAACATCACTGAGATGAGAACTCTTATTCGAAAATTAGAGCAGCAGTAAACACTGAGAATGAACACTCAGGAAGATAATTCATATGCGAACTGTATGAAGGAAATAATTCATATGCGAGCCGTATGAAGGAAAATAATTCACATGCGAACTGTATAAAAGAAAACCCATATACGTTCAGAGGCAAGTCCCTCTCGGCGTAGTGCAAACCCCACATATATACATGAATATTTGAAAGAAAACTCAGTCATTGACATTTAACTATGCAGGAGGGCCGAGCCGAATTCCATGGATTCGCGGCAGAAAAATAAACCTTTACAAAATAAGAGCGCGTCCAGCACTCAGAGGTCTATTAAATACAAGTAATTCCTAAATTAAACAGAGACCCTAAGGTAAAACCCATCACTGAAAGCCTATAACAGTATAACGGTGAAGGTCTTAATATCGACTGTGGAAGGCGTCATAGCCGAAAAGTAAACAAGACCCATCCATGAAGAAACGCAACCCTGACAAGGAAAGGGAAGGGTATCAATTACTCAGCAAGTAAACGCCATTATTTTCTAAAGGTAGAGCTCTTACCATAGGTAGGAGCATCTGGAGAATCCATGACTGTAAAGTCTCATTGCCGCGCCGAAAGCCAAACCTGTTCCATCATTCCAAGGACAAACTTAGTTAGGGAATTGGGTTCTTAAATCGGCAAAATTTATTATCAGAAAAGAATAACAAAAAGCATTAGAAACAGGCATACTGTAAACCAGATCAAGCGGAACGTTGAATAGTCGACTAGCTTCAGAGATTCAATGGCACCAGGCTGCGTTCAGAGGCGAAGTTACCTGAGCAGCAGGCTTATGTTCGGATGCCGCGCGAACAGAACTCTCCGGAGCGACCTCTCGGCAAAATGAACAAATGAGAACCCTAGCCCGAGGCATGTGGAGTAAACCCGCGAGGAGCCACCGGTGGAAGGCGGGAATGAATCCTCTCCGTGGATTTCTATCAGCATCCCGAGGACTGAACCCCGTCTGAAGACATTCAATGCCAGACCTACCCTCGCGATCTGCGATGAGATCGACGGACAGCAATATCAAGAAGGGCCACCTGGCTTTATCGCAAGCATTTGGTACGCGGTAATAGGATTCGCCGTATGGATCAGTACCATATAACGTATGGTATTAAATTAAATCCACTATTTGGTGAAACGTTAATGCAAATGTAAAGTCGCCAGTCATTAATTGTGTAATGAACATATATTGTATAATTAACATGTTACCCAAAATATGTGCTAAACATTAGTTCCGGACTAATTATACATTCCATGTAAATAGAAAAGAATTTTTTTATCGTGGGGTGTTTTTATTTATTATAATCATATAGGAGGGATATGACAAGGCATGTATCTTAATGACATATATTTAACAAATCTATTTTTTATTGTTATAATTTTATTATTTATTTTTTGGTGAAAATTATTAAAATTATTGTTGTTGTTTATTAGCATACATTTATTTTAAGTAGGGATTTAACATGAGTAGAGATCAAATATTTTTACATGCAAATTTCTTTAGAGTACAAAATACAATATGTTATTTTTCATTGTTTAAATGGTACTTTTATGCTAAATAGAGTATATATAGGACTAAATAAATGTTCTCACTTTAACATTTTTTTTACTTTTATTTCATTAATTTTCTATTAGAACATAAGGTTTAATTTTTAATTTTATTTTAAATGGGGACAGTGTTACGGACAAACTTAAACATTGCCTCATACTGGGCTACCAAATGAGCCTCTAATCAAAATAATTAGTGTATTAATATAATTAAATAGTTAATGAATTTTAATAATATTAGATAATCAAAATAATTAGTGTATTAATATAATTAAATAGTTAATGAATTTTAATACACATTAATTCATGATAAATATCAAAATACTTTTTAATATTAACTAGGTTATAATTTTATTTCATTTTTAAAAATTAAAGTTCATTACTTATTACAACAATTATCTATCATCAATACCATCAGTATATCCACTCACTACTACATGAAGGGGGGTTTTAAAACAATATTTGTCATCAAGGAGTAGTTGAATAGTGTTGATGTAGTGACATCTTCCTCCATAAATGTTACATCTCCCTAGTAATTATTAATAATGACTAGGTTATGTAATATACCATTTTGGAAGGTAATAATGTGTAGGTTATGTTGGAAATTTTTTCAATTTTATTTGAAACATGTGTTAGAGTAAAATAGGCTTGTAATAATGTTTGTAATAATTTGTTATATAAACTAGTGAATTTACATTATCTTACATGTATTATTATGGGAATGTAATTTCTCAATACCTCTTGGTGTATAATATAGGTTAAGGAGATAAAATACACAAGAATATATATAATAGTCTTATTATTGTAAAGTGGTGAAGCATTTTGTGAGTGGTATTGTGAGATTGAATACTTTTTAAGACACTATTACCTTCCCATGGATGTTTCTTCGATTGAGATTTTACCACCTAAATATGGTGTGCCCTCTTCTTTCTTTTGATTAAATGTTATTATTATGCTTATAGGAGGTTAGATTAGCAAATATCTGATTTGTTTATATTTTATATGTTTTGGCATATTTTCAATATTCTAGCATATCATGTGTGAAAAATAAATAATGAATTAAAAAAATTACATTGGGATAGAAAAAGCGGGGATTATAAAATTTTTGAAACCATACAAATGTAGTCAAGGTTTTACCACTAGGTATAACTAAAGATGTTAAGCCAATAAAATTAGTAAAAATATGATGTACATGGCCAAAAAATCTATAAATAAAACTAAAATTAATAATAAATTGTATTTTGAATACTAATTTATTTCATCAAACTAATAATAAAAAATAATAAGAAACAGAGAATAATTAAAATAATGCATTGGACTTTGCTTTAAAAAAATAAAAAATGCAAACATGAATTTGAGGTAATAAAACTTCAAAACATTAAAAATGAAAATCCTTTTGATTATTCAACATCTAATCTATATAAATCAATAAATATTATAACTTACATACATAAAATGGTCATCCAACCAAAAAGTTGTGAGTAAATACTTTTACGTAATTATACTTCAATGTAATCATTACCATTGTAAACTCTTATCATCTAATAAACAAATCCATTACTATAATGCCTTTAGCAATTATAACTATAACTACGTAAGTTTTTCTTCGAACCAACATAGACTAATAACAATATCTCTTTTGAATAGCAATTGAATCACCAAATTCTTCATACTAATGCAAATGAGAAAGTAACACCATGTGAGGGGAAATGAGATGGTGCCACCATATAGATTCGATGTTAGATATAAAATAAAATTAGATTGAAATTTGGCGAGAAGCAATAGTGCATTGTCGAGTTCTGACCTCACGCACAATTATACATTACAAGTTAGAATAGAAAAAAAACACGGACCGTGATTTACCATGCATGAAGAATTGAGTGACGCAAGACGCAAGATAGGGGTGCTCAGCCATACGTAAGCCTAAACTAAAAGAAGCAAAAAATGGAGTCATAATCGCCAGGGACTAGTCAAGCTGCAGCCGCGGGAGACAGCTCTGCACCCATTAAAGACTCGAAGCGAACACAGATTTGGTGACACGGGATAGCAGGCACGTATACCCCATTAAAGGCAGAGCGTACGGAACTGATAGTAAAGGTCCCTGCATCGGTTACATCCCTCCAGACATCTGTTACCTCACGTGGCGTCGAGATAATAACTTCCACCGCCGCCATTTCAGTGAACTGCAAGTTGCAATGTCGAAGGAGTTTGGACGCTGCCACAATAATAAAGGCTCATCATCCCCGGGAAAATGAAATTAAAATAGAAATAAAGGAGTCCTTGAGTGCGATTTTTTGAGAAGTTTTGTGGTTTGTTTTTAAGGATATTAAATCATATATATAATTAAAAAATAGTTTAAATAACATAAATTAACATTTGATTACAATTTTTTTCCACCAATTCCTAACATGTTAGAATACTCCGAAAAAATTCTCACATAAAAACGATTCTACATTGAAATTAAAATGTTCTTTCTCTAGGCATGTTGTTGGGGAATTGATAGGAGAAATAATCAGTTCTAATAACGCATTTGATTTAGTTTATACAGCATTTTCTTGGTTGTCGTGGGAGAATTAATTAGTTATAATGTTACATGGTTTATGTAGCTTTCACAAGGTATGAAGAAGATATGAACCTGACACACTTAAAAAAAATCAATATCATTGAAATGACAAATTCCTAAAAAAAAAAAAAATCAGAATCTTAAAAATTTATCTAGAAGGTTACAAATTCACACACATTTTGGATATGTGACCTGGAGTACACTCCTCACCACGCTAAAAGTAGAAACCAGAAAATGATAAACTTTAAATTCCCAAATGTTTCAGAAGTATTCAAATTCAGCCTAACTAGAAAATACAAGTACCCGCAAACAGCGAAAATTAGGAAAAAAAGACACAAAAAGCACACTGTTCAGAAAAGATACCGAAAAACGAATAGATGATGACGAAGTCAGTGTAAAAAGACAGACCAAAACCATATAAGTCATTTTTCTCTGCTAACAAATAACTAGGGCCTCAAAAGGCTTACTGAAGCAAATCTAGGTATGTTAGCTCTGGAAAAGCCATGTAAATGCAAAGCAAAAGGCAGGAAAACACTTACAAAGAGGGCGCCTCTGTTATTTCTGTGGCCCGAAAACTCTACTCGTGCAACTCCTCCAGCCCCGAAACTCTCTGCCCCTGAAATAAAATACAACGATCGGAACAGAAACCTATTAAACAAACATGGAGCGTCTTTAAAGGATGCCTCCCAAGGAGCATAAACCCCATCGACGGAGAGTCTCAATACCCCTAGCTCCGATGTTTGTATGCGGAAACCTGAAATGTCAAAAAAATGTTGCTCAGTGTTGGGGATTTTTCTGGCAAAATCCCAAAAACAAAAATTCAAGTACACAGAGGCAATGCTCTGTTTCCTTTACACTAGGATCTTTTTGCACACGGAAGCTTTAAAAAAATAAATTAACTGAGAACAGAGTATTGCACCACCATAAAAGATTTCTATTCATTAAAACAAATTCACTAATACATATTCATCCTCTATGCTGAGAGGGATTCACCAAAACATTTCTTTTAAAAACAAAATACTCCGCCTCCCTTTACAAAAGAAAATTACACAACTGTGTAAAACTTTGTTTACATTTACTGCTGTAAAAAAAATTCCTTACATTTAGTGCTGTAAATGTAATTCCTTACATTTCATTACATAACAAAAGGAAATTTCTTTCAGTTGCACCTATCTTGCTTTTCATGTTCAACAACAAAAAACATTTACTGCATTACTGTGAGTAAATATATTTCATTTCACTGGATCAACCAGGAATTTTCACGCTGTCGTGTTCTGGTTTTTTTCACACTTCCCTTTGCATTACAAAATGCATCTTGCTTTTCATGTTCAACAACAAAAAACATAACATTTACTGCATTACTGTGAGTAAATATATTTCATTTCACTGGATCAACCAGGAATTTTCACGCTGACGTGTTCTAGTTTTTTTCACACTTCCCTTTGCATTACAAAATGCATGTATATCAATGAACAAAAGAAAATTACATATATTGTTTGACTTTTACGGTAAAACATGAAATTTACTCCCGTTAATTTAAAAACATTAAAATTAAAAACTTATACCTAAAATCTAAGACTAGCATTAAACTTCATTAAATGTTTTTCTAAAACTCTGGTCAAACAAAACTATTACTCCACACAATATTTATTTGATGCAGGCCGTATGCATCTTGGAGCAATCGACGGCGGAGATTGATGGAGCAAATCGGACGAAGGAGGAGATATCGGATGAGCATTTTTAACCGACATTTACCTTCCGAGAAACTGTCAGAGGGTGATGTCATGCCTCTGCCAAGCGTCAGCTCTAAATTTTCTCGGAGCGACTATGTACGAAAACCACTCCACGCAAAAGCGGTTCCGAGAAACTTACCGCCGGTTTGTGGTTTTACTTTGGTGGTTTTGGGCATATTAAATGCTGCGTTGAAATTACATTTTCAACACTCCCCTTTAATTTCAACTGCTGGGCATTCGGTCATACCCAGACACTTCCTCAAAAATTCAAAGCTTTTCTGATCCAGTGGCTTTGTCAAGATGTCTGCAACTTGTTCTTGAGTCCTGCAATGTTCTAGGACAATTTCTCCATTGTTCACCAATTCTCTGATGTAGTGAAACCTTGTATCAATGTGTTTCGTTCTCTTATGAAACACTGAATTCTTTGACAATGCAATAGCTGAGCTATTGTCACAAAAAATCGTTGTCGCTTTTGCGCTCTTGGCCTAAGCTCCTCAACATCCTCCTCATCCAAACTGCTTGACATGCTGCTGCTGTAGCTGCCACATATTCAGCCTCTGCTGTAGACAATGCTACAATGGACTGCTTCTTAGAAGCCCATGAAATGGCTCCTGAACCCATATGAAAAACATAACCGAAAGTGCTTTTCCAATCATCAACACTTCCAGCCCAATCACTATCTGTGTATCCAACCAAATTTGAATGTTCTGAGACATTATATAAAATTCCAAACATTTTGGTACCTTTGACATACCTCAGAATTCTTTTTGCTGCCTGCCAATGTGCCTCCATTGGCCTCTCCATGAATCTGGAAATTAAACTAACAGCATACATAATATCAGGCCTAGTTGCTGTTAAATACATAAGGCTGCCTACAATACTCTTGTACAAACTAGGATCAAAATCCTTGCTGCTGTCCTCTCTGCTGAGTTTTAATCTCATTACTGTGGGAGTGATCGCTGCCTTGCATTCTTCCATGCTAAATCTGCTCAATACTTGATCCACATATCTTGCCTGTGAGATAAAAATTCCTTTTTCATTTTGATCTACTTCTATGCCTAAGAAGTATCTCAAGAACCCCATGTCAGTCATTTCAAATTCTTCTTTCATGACTAATTTAAAATTCTTAATGAGCTGATCATCATTACCTGTAAAAATAACATCATTAACATATAAGGCAACAATTAAAATTTTACCATCTTTTTCTTTGATGTAGACAGTGGGTTCTCCTTCACACTTGTCGAATTCATTTTCCAATAGATATGAATCTATTCTGTTGTACCATGCTCTTGGTGCTTGCTTCAGCCCATAAAGAGCTTTCTTCAATTTGCACACTTTGTGCTCTTCACTTTCCTTCTCATAGCCTAGAGGCTGTTCAACATAAACCTCTTTCTTTAATACTCCATTTAGGAATGCTGACTTCACGTCCATTTGGTAGACTTTCCATTTGTTTTGTGCTTCTATGGACAACACTGCTCTCACGGTTTCCATTCTTGCAACCGGTGCAAAAGTCTCCTCATAATCTCTCCCATACTGCTGCTTGTACCCTTTGACAACCAGCCTTGCCTTGTGCCTTTCTATCTTGCCTTCAGCATTGCTCTTAGTCTTGTAGACCCATTTCACTCCAATGACTTCTTTAGCTTTTGGTAGCTCAACCAAATCCCATGTTTTGTTTCTCTCTATGGCATTCATCTCCTCATCCATAGCTTCTATCCATTTCTTATCTTTAATAGCATCTTCGAAATGAATAGGATCATCAACATGACAGTACAAGGAAAATAAGGAATTCATTCCTTCATTATAAATGTCACTTAAATTTCTGAACTTCTTACCTCTTTCATTTGGTATGCAAGTGCTTGAATATGCACTTGAATTTCCTCCTTGTGGTGTGCTTGGAGAAGCACTCTCATTTATCCTCAATGGTCTTCCTTGCTGTCCTTGTGTTGGCGCTGCTGTTTGGGGATGTATTTCAACCACCTCTTCATCATCTTCATCATGAGACAAACAGTTTTTAACATTCACTGTTTTCTCTATGCTTCCATCCCAAGCTTC
>APFE031161970.1:141679-179350 GCA_000404065.3 Pinus taeda | reverse complement strand
ATTTTAAGTTGATCTTGCTTAAAAATTTGCCTTTCAGGTTCACCGTGTGATGTGTATACAATTCCTAAAATGCAGTCTAAGATGATAAACAAAAGTTTAATCTTCTTTTGGCAATGAAAATCCTAGCTACTAAGGAAAGAAAGTTAAGAATCTTTCTGCAAAGAGCACAGAGCACACGCTAAATGCACTGTCTTAAATCAAACCAAGCAGTCGAAATGCAAATGCACATGCATGTATTTGTTTTCAGCCTTCTTAATGTATGAATGATGATAAGAAAGTTATGTGCAAATCTGAATTACTTTTAAAGTGACAGTACTCAACAAATTTCTTTTCAAAATGAAGTGAAGGCAAGAGAGACACTTTGCGATTTCGAAATGAAAATTGCTTTTCGACACTTTAAAAACTACTAATTCAAATCATATGAAATAGTAACTGTATAATTGACTATCAAGAATAATGGGATTGTCTTCTAAAACTGAAAATGACAGCGACGACACTTTCAGATCAAGAAATGACAGTTCGACTATGCTACTTTTTTGCAAAAGAGAATTGAAAATGGCGCACAATACATAAAAACATTTACAGTTCTCTGCACTATGGAGGTGGAATAATGTAAGAGAAGGGGGTTTTCACAGAGATACATTGACCACAAATAGAAAAACTCCTGAATAGGACTGAAAATAGTGAGGAAAAAACTAAAGTCTAAAGGTAAAGTTAACCTTCCCTCACCATCACACC
This sequence comes from Pinus taeda, assembly GCA_000404065.3. Classification (NCBI taxonomy): domain Eukaryota; kingdom Viridiplantae; phylum Streptophyta; class Pinopsida; order Pinales; family Pinaceae; genus Pinus; species Pinus taeda. The sequence goes on along the minus strand of APFE031161970.1, from coordinate 178,612 downwards.
TGTCACACAGTGAATTCAGTATGCAGCACACCTACTGCACTCGGGAAGTGCGATGCATACAGACTGCCTTGAAGGCAGGGTTCGATGGTACCAGTGCGAGACTTTAAACAAGTTTTTACTCACAATTTACAATTCAGTTCAGGGTTTTAGGCCGAGTAAGTGATGTTCAGTATATGTAAACACAGGGGTAGATCTAAGGAGGTTACTAGAGCCACCACTTAGGGCAATTACACTGTTTGCATATCGATTGTTTAATTCATAAACAAAACCTAGATATAGACTAAAGTAGCATTGATCTACTTTACATTTGTATAATAAATGCAGTTCGAAGGCTAGCTGGCTTGGCTTCAGGCTCCGTCTGTAAGTTTATAAAAGAAACAAAGATAGGCTAAAAAACAATCTAGTCGCTCCCCAGTGGAGTCGCCATTTTGTTACCGAGATCAGTGTCCACTCAAATGCTGCTATTCCCACTAAGACTGGTAGCTATCTTAGAAACAAACAAGTAAAGTCTACCTTCTCTTTCCTTTATGAAAATAGATAGGTGGAACAAAGGAGACCAACCTTAGTCTTGCGCTTGATTTCCTCTCCTTCCTGATAGGGCTTTACCGCTTCTTCTTCGTCTGCCCAGCTTCAAAGAGCACATATGGAATCACAACAACATACTACTATCGAAGAACAAAGATCTATATATATAAATAACACAGGACCAGATGTGTGTTAACCACACAAATGCATATATAAGTAAACATACAAGAATATGGAGGAAAACTTGAATAGCTTTATTAAGATGAAACATAGCAAGAGGATTACAACCATATGTTCTAACCTAGCATCATCCTCCAGCAAGAAAGCCCTTCTTCACCTCAAGTAAAGCTTAGATCACCAAACACTATGAATATACACCAGAAAACCGACAACACTTCTCTATAAGATACAAAATTCCCGCCTCTGGATCTCTGTGATGAGGCATCCATATATAGATGATTGAAGGGAGGTGAGTCATCTTCTGGGGTCTTGATTAGTGTCCTCTCTCTGATAGTTCCTGCTTCCACTTGGAGAATGGTGATCTCTTACTCATCCCTGGTCGAAAACAGAGAGGCAAGTGTCAGAGGGGAAGATTCTAGAAGATTCCATGATCTTCCACCTCGCATTTTGTCCCTGCCATTTGTCCATTCCCGACCATCGCACCCTACAGAGGATACATTCAGTATTCATCGCACCTTGTACACTAGGAAGGTGATATGCATCGCACCCTCTACACTGGGTTTTCAATATGGTCCCGTTTTGACCATTTATGAGAAGTTTTTAGTGGATAACTTCTGGGAGATGATGTAATCAATTGACCTTGTTCCTTTAGGTAGTGAAGCAACACTTTTAGGGACTTAGGAGCCCTTAGTTTATGGACATTTATGATTGGGTTTGAAGTGCCCAAAAATGTCTATAACACCTCTGCTTCAATTAAATTATATATGCTTTGCCAACTTGTGTTTCCAAGGCCAAGACACATAGTGTCTGAAATAAATCCCTTTTTGCTTGGTCCTAGATTAGTGGTGGATTGCACTGTTACTATGGCAGTTGCTACTGCCGCAGATCTCTTAGATTTCTTTCCCATTTGGCTTGAACTTGTTGTTTCGTTGGAGCTCTGCACAACTAATAAAATGAATGTGATACAAAGAATAGGTGGTGTGAGCCAATATGAAAGAATTATATTAATTAGCGAGTAATGAAAGATTAAAATAATACTGCCACAGATACAATCTTAGGGAAGATCTCGGCATAACTACTTCATTAATTGGCCGCTTAACTTGTCAATCATTTAAATACCCATCATATCATTTATATGTCGAATGATTCATTCAAGCGTGGCTTGGGTTTTTTGGCGGATAATCACAAGTAAATTGCTATCGGGAATGAGAAGGCTTTTAATAATAATCCAAAATAATGCATGCAAGCCTTTTAAATCTATTTTGAAACTCGTGCCTTGATTTATCGGATCACAATCAGAGATGTTCTTGGGTTGTAATACTTATGTTATTGCAAAAATTGTCGATCATTGATGGCGATACACCTTATCACATCGGGAGATTTTAAAGGTGTCTTAACATGCGATGTGTTATATCCCCTGATTGCCGATAGTGATATCGCATTGGAGAAATAGGAGAGGGCCTTTCGTTATATTTGCTTCTTGCCTTTCCCGATAACCGATAGTTATTCATTTTTCATATCGGGGTAAGTCAATGGGTCTTTGCATTATGTTTTCCTTGTTGTTGCGATATGCAATCTTGCGATCGCTTATTGCAATAATAAAGAATTTTATATTTATTCATAAGACCGATTTCATATTTATTCAAAAGGTTTATAATATAACATTTTCGTTAGAACTTTTGATGAAGAATTTTGTAATGATGAGTTGATACCAATTTATCCACACATCTATGTTTAAAAGGGACCCATTTCATATTATAGTTAAAAAGAAAAATTTTATGAAATGGGGGATTGTTGTACAGCACAACAGGTTCGTACTGCACAATAAATTTTCTTTATTAATGTTGGGTTATGGGAGGTCTCGTCGAAGGTAGACTTACCCCTTTTGGTATGATTGGGTATTAAGTAAAAATAAATACCATGTCACCATGCCTTAATTGCAAGTTTTTTTGAATAATCACAAGTCATGTGACAGTCATGTCGCAATATGATTCGCTCCCCCCCAGCTTAAATGTGACAGTTGTCCTCGGCCGTCAAATGTCATGTTAAGTTTCCATAATTACCAAATAAAGTGAATAACAATATTACCTTTGTATGACATACCTAGGTGACATGGGGAGAAGTGATGGGTGGTGCAATGCGCAAACCTAGCTTTGGTAGCGAGATGCACGAACTTAATTTCAATGACAAGAATCACGATGATGCCTGCTATTTATTACCATAAAATATCTTACTTATTTCTAAAAGTTGTCAGTTGTTACAGATGTAACAACTAATATGACTAGTATATATTGTTTAATTTTTACAAAAATAGAAAAGATCATGTAATAGCACTATTGTAAGGTAGTTTTCGAAATAAAAGATGATGTTACAGAGTGTGTAATGGCCGCCACAAGGTGGTTTTCAACTGCTACAAAAATTGTTTGTTTGTGCTCGGGAAAGGTTTTCACAACTCTCTCTCTCTCTCTCTCTCTCTTCTCTCTTCTCTATATATATAGTGAGTCTGGATGTGTGTTTGTTTGGGGGGGGGGGGGGGGGGGGGGGGGGGTTTGGGGTGTGGGGGGTGAAGGAGTTTTGTGCTTTAACTTTCGCTCATTGTAGTTACTTTGTATATGATAATATATATTATTATATTATATATATTTATATAGGAGAAGGAGAGAGAGAGAGGAGAGAGAGGAGAGGAAGGGAGAGAGATTGAAGCTGTAACAGCCGCCAACCGTAGTTTATTTTTAGTTGTTACACTTATTGGAATAATTAGAATTTTTGCAATACAGGGGGGATTTCCCTTGTTCCTGTAATCTAAAGATCAAAATTTGTGACAATGTTGATGAATGAATCCCTTGAAGCAGGTTTGTGATATAACCAAGACGATGCCCATTTGCAAGCAATGGTGTCCTCGCATTATCAATGGTCACAAAATTTACAGTCCCATTGTCAAAGACTCCATCTACCTCATGGGGACCTAGCCATCTAGTGTAGAGCTTACCCTTGAAGTCTTTAAATCTTGATTCGTATAAGAGAGCCCAATCTCCTTTCTGGAACTTCTTCTTCTTGATGAATCTGTCATGCCATTTGGCTCTCTACTGTTGGATAATATCTATTTGTTCGATAGCAGTTAACTGTTTGTACTCCATTTCATTGAGTTTGTTCAATCTCTTCTTTTGTGTTGTAGCTAGATCCAAATTGACTTGCAATGCTATTCTTAGTGTCTTGATTTCGAACTCAATGGGGAATAAGGGGTTTTTACCATACACAAGTTCATATGGTGAGAATCTAGTGGTATTTGTCCATGTAGTCCTATATGCCCACAACACTTCTGGAAGTTTATTGGCCCAATTTCTTCAGTGACTAGCCATGGTCTTAGCAAGGATCCCGTCAATGACTTTGTTAGTGCTTTCCACTTGTGCATTTTCTTATGGACGATAAGGTGTTGTGATTATATGATGGATTTTATATTTTTCAACCAACTCCTAGATCTTATGAGATGTGAACTGGGGCACTCCGTCTGTGACTATCTCCCTGGGTATGCCAAATCGAACAAAGATGTATTCAAACAAAAAGTATAAGACAACTTGCTTTGTGGCTCTGTTTAGTGCCTTTGCCTCAACCCACTTTGTGACATAGTCAGTGCAGACCAAGATGTAAGATTTCTGTCTAGATGAAGGATTAATTGGTCCCAAAAAATCTAGGGCCCATTTCTCAAAAGGTTTAAAGATGATTTGGGGTTGTAACGACATCTCATTTGATTGCAGTGGTTGGCCCATCCTTTGGAAACTATTACATCCTTTCACAAACTTCATGGCATCCTAAAATATTGTTGGCCAATAATACTTTGTTGAATGGACTTTGTATCCTATCCATTTTTCTACGAAGTACCCTCCAAAAGGTTCTTTGTGACAAGCTTTAAGGATGTCAAAGACCTCATCTTCTCTAACACAATGTTTGATCTGGAAATCTGGTCAGTGTGATAGAGGTTCCCATATATCCATGTATATGTAGAACTTTGTTGTATGATCTTTATTTTATCCTTGGAGGACAAATACCGTGGAAGCTTCCCTGCAGCAAGATAATTGGCTATATTTGCATACCAAGGTGAGTAAGTAGAAATAGAAAAGAGACATTCATCGAGGAAAGAATCCCCATTAGTAATGCAATTGTCACCAATAGTTAACCTAGAAAGAAAATTAACTACTACATTATATTTTCCAAGTTTATCGACAATTCTGATATCAAATTCTTGTAACAACAATAACCAATGCGTAATCTGACCATCGGTGATTGGCTTATTCATTAAAAAACAAATGGTAGAATGGTCAATGTGTACAAATACTTGATACCCGGTGATATAACGTTGGAATTTATTGGTGGCATGCACGACTGCTACGAAATCCTTCTCAGTCACTGTGTAGTTGAGCTCATTCTGGGTTAGACTTTTGCTTATGTAGTATACATCATAAGGTTTCTTATCGTCTAGTTGGCCCGAAACAAAAAATATAGAAATATTAGATGCATTTGTAGCTATGTGAAATGGAAGTTCCCAATTAGCTCCTCCCAAGACCGGAGCTGCTGATACACATCACTTCAATTTTATAAAGGCTTTCTCACACTTCCCTTTCCACAAAGACTTGACATCCTTCATGAGCAAGAAAAATAATAGCGATGCAATTTTTGAAATTTTTTCTATAAATCTCTTGTAATACCCTGCATGCCCCAAGAAACTACATACCTCTTTTTGCATTTTGGGGTTTGGAATTTTCAGAATTACCTCTATTTTTGTAGGGTCTACCTTGATTCCTTCAGCAAAAATGCGGTGTCCAAGCATGATCCCTTTAGTCATCATCATGTGACATTTTTCAGTGCTCAAAGAAACATTAGTCTGTACACATCGTTCCAACACTTTTTCCAGATTAACTAATATTGTTTCAAAAGCATCTCCATAAGGTGAAATCGTCCATGAATATTTCAAGATAGTTGTTCAACAAGTCAGAAAAAATCCCAGTATTTACCTTTGAAAAGTTGCTGGCACATTACAGAGTCCAAAAGGAAGTACTCTGTATGCGAAGGTTCCCCAAGGGAAAGTAAAGTTCGTTTTATCCTGATCGTCCAAGGCAATCTGTATTTGATTGTAGCCACTAAATCTATCCAAGAATGAAAAGAATTTCTTTCCAGAAAGGGTATCAAGGACCTAATCTATAAATGGTAAGGGAAAATGGTCCTTTTGAGTGGCCTTATTGAGTTCTTTGTAATCCACATAGACTATCCACTTGCCATTCTTTTTAAGAATGATGACAAGCAGCGACACCCACTGACTGTAGGATATAGGATAAATCAAATTAACACTTAGGGGTTTTTGTAATTCTTCCTTCACCACCTCCTTCAGTGCAGGGTTCATGCAGTGCTGTGGTTGTTTGACTGGTTTGCAACCATCCTTCAAATAAATATGGTGAGTGCATAGGTTAGGGTGGATCCCTTTCATATCTATATTGTCCCATGAAAATTCCTTTTTGTATTTCTGTAATAGCAGTTGGTTTTGATCAACAGTTAAGTTCAGGTTAATATTCAAAAACTTCCCATGTTTTATCTCAATTGGATTGTGGTCAATATTCAGAGTGGTTCTCATTTGTTCAAAATCTATATCTTCCACCTCTTCTTCCTCGTTCGCATTTTTAACAAGAGTGACAGATAGCGAGTTACTAATAAAACCATTAATGACATCATCTTTCATCTCATCCTTGAAATATTGGGCTTTCCCCAGAGTGAGGAGTGGTAGTGAAAGATCTGACTCAGGCTCAAACTCATCCCACCAAGGGTTTTATACATCCACATTTGGTTTTGGGGGGTAAAGGCTAAGGTTCTTTGTCACCTGCCCATTCGAGATCACCATAGATCCAAATCTACAGCCTATAAATTCATTTGCAGTGGCCAGCCAAGGTCTCCCTAAGATCAAATGATGTACCCCCAAATTGGATTTGGGCGGTAAGATAAGAAAATCATCTGAATACCTCCAAGAAGCTATTGCAATCACTATATACTCTAACACCCTATCGGGTTTAACACGGGACCTATCCGCTAATTCAAGTAGAGTAGGAGTATGTCTAAGTCCCTATAGCTCGAGAATGGTAAATAGGTCCTTTGTCATTACATTAATGGAAACCCTGAGATCGATCAACATGTTAGCTATGGGCCGATCATTAATGTACATAGTAACCGTAAGATTTCCTGGATCATTATACTTAGTTAGAAGAGGCTAAGTAGACATTACATCAGATAATTTCCCCATCACATGTATGATGAAAGGGTCTTTAGGATTCCTCTTGGGTTTCTTGATGCACAAAGCTCCCACTATTTTAGCATAAATAGGTACTCCTTAATGGCTTGTAGCAGAGGAATTCGTACATGCAGATTTTGCAACTCCCTGAGAAAATTAGATTCGGGCTATGAAGTCATCCCAGGTTCAACCAATCTCTAAGGATATGGAGGGTCCTGAGTTACGATAGTCAAATCAGTTTTTATAGGTGTATTAGCCTTTCCCGAGTTGGTTGTTACAGCAACAACAGTTCTTCGTGGGCTGGTTGTTATAGACATAACAACTTCATGTATATTGGTTGTTATAGGCACAATAGCTGCATGAGAGCCTTCGACATCTCTTCTAGAGGGTTCACATTCCTCCTATGTAATGATAGGGAAGTGACTTGGTTTAATTACCTTCCCGATCGCAATTGTATTTCATTAATCCCTAAGGGGGTAATAAGGTAGGTCTAGAAGGTAGTCAGAGCCTCTATGCCCTAATCTGCTTTATTGTTTAGGTTTGGGTTAGGTTGCACAAGTAGTTGGGGTCGCACAGGTGGTGGAGGAGCAGGAGTTTGGAAAGGAGGTAACTGCAGCTATTGTTGCATGGTTTATCTAGGTAAAGCTGAGTTCTAGGAATTTCCTCTCGAGTTTAGATTCCAAGGATATGGTTGAGATTGAGTATATTGGATAGAGAGAGATGGAGACCAATGGTTCTAAGGTGAAGGGAACTATGCTGAAGAAGGAGTAGGATATTGCCATGGATATTGATGAGTATTATATGCATTGTTTCATGAATTGAAAGAGGAAAAATCTTGACACATACTTGGAGGTCATGGTTGTCACGACCTCCTTGGTGCAATGAAATAAGAGGAATTCACTTCCTCACTTGACTCTCTAAGTACTACCTTCAGTCTAGGAAGCTCCAGACCTTTCCCTGTCGAATGTTCGAGCTCACAAATATTACACAAGCTGAATTTTTCAATTCGCATTCCCTCCATTAGGGGATTTTTGAGGTCTAAAATGGGCCTCCTAAGGAAATTATAAAAAATAGTGGAAATAATAAAATAATATTAGATTATATCATCAAATTTTAGAAGGAAAAAAGAAAAAACTATTTTTTTAACTTGTATTTTCAACTTATCTCCCTATGGGTTTACTCAAATTTCAAATGTTAACATTATTTGGATGCATAATTTGATTCCTCATCCTAGTAGTACCCATGTTTCATACTTTCGATGGACCCTGCTACATGAAAAACGAGAAATACATGAAAAACATGATTGCAAAACGTTTTTTAATGTATTTCTCATTTTTCATGTAGTAGGGTCCACCAAAAGTATGAAACATGGGTACTCCTTGGATGAGGAATTAAATTTTTCATCCAATGAGTACTCCTGCTCAAAATTTGAGTAAAATATTAGGGATATAAGTTGAAAATAAGAGTTGAAAAAGTAGTTTTAATATTTTATTATTTTTTAATCTTTTTACTTTTTTACTCTAAAAAGGGTGAATCACCCCACATGGTTGACATCATCATATTAAATCCTATTGGTTCTTATAAAGTTTATTTTGGTTGTATATTTTTCTTAAGAGACCCATTTTAGACCTCAAAATTCCCCTAATGAAAGGATGTTTCTTCCAGCAATTCGGACAAAACATAGCTAGAGGTGTGTCAGCTTCTACTTGTGCCTTCTTGATCTTCGTTGTTCTTATCTGGGTAGAGAGAGTATTGAAGATATTTGTCTTGAAATTTTTGAACAAATTCCCTATCTCTACTGTAGTTACCCCTCCTCTTGCAATTTTTGTATTCAGGAAGAGGCATCTCGAATTGTGCCCCTCCCCTTTGACGATCCTCTAGAGCATCTTAGACAGAGCTTTACAATTTTAGCGAATTGTTCTTGCGATATATCCCCCTTCCCTAATAGGTTTAGGGTGTCAAGGCAGTCATCCCCCATTCCTCTTATAAATATAGTCTTCAATATTTCCTGGTCTAAATTTCTATGTTTAGACCTCTGCATATTATAGTGGAACCACTCCACATAATCTTCTAGGCTCTGATCCTCCTTCTGTGTCATTCTAAATATCTCCTCCCTTAAGTCCCTAGTTTTGCAATAGTCTTGGCACTTTGATAAGAACGTCTCCTTCATATCATTCCATGTTCGAATAGAAGCGTAGCCCAATCCCATGAACCATCTCAAAAGTAGCAGGAAATAATTTTAATTTCTGAGCATCTGAGGTATAATCATAACTCCTGCATAAGACATCAAACTCAAATAGAAATGTGTCTGGATCTTCCACAGTCATCCCTCGGAAGGATGGTAAGGATGATAGAGGAATATTTTTCATAGGAGCTTCACCTCTGATATCCTAGATTGGGAGCTCAAAAGTGGTGATAGTAGCATCTGTTTTAGCATTATTATCATTGTTGTCCCCCATGATTATTCCTTCTAACCCTTGTTGTAACATATGTCCTTCAAATTGTTCTTGTGATGGTCTTGTAGGTATGATTAATGGCTGAAATATCCTTGGGGCTGGTTGTTTAACTGCATTACCTATATATGGGTATTCGATAAACCAATAGGTGCTCTTCCGTCTTAGGTGTTCGATGTTCCCCCTCCATTCCCCTTGTCCCTTAGTCCTCAAGTTCTGGCTACTAGCTTCCCCCTCATGCTCCTGAATTGGATTCTTGATCTTGGGGGAATGGGTGCTAAATTTAGAATGATATGGTCTTGAGATATAGGAATCAAAGGTTTCTACTCTTGCTATGGGAGTAACAACTTTCTGTGGCCCTATTTTCCTTTCATCCCTTTGAGAGCTGGACTGTTATTTTTCTGCCTTAAAGATTAGTTCCTGGATAAATGTTTTCCTTCCAAAATATACACTCTTCCTTTCCTTTTTACGACCCGTTCTTCCTATGACTAATTAGAGTGGGGGTAGTTTTGGTATCTTTATAATTCCTACAATTGCACACATGGACCCTATGTTTATTAATTCACACCCTAAGTGTCTTAGTCTTCGACGATGATAAGCTTGCCTAGGTGTGTTAGAGTGATGCGCAGGTTCTTACCTCTTGTCTTACTGCCCAATGACTAAAGATTTGATGACACACTAAACAAAACACCAAAATTCCCTAATTTCCCTAGTGATCACAATGGTGAGCCCGCCCAGATATGTTACAGCAATGCACAAATTCTTACCTCTCGTTTTACCACCCAACAATTGTGGACTACAAACACTCTACATCAAATAGACAACTTGGCTAATTGTATCATCAACTGCCATCCCCGGAAATGGCGCCAAAATGTCGTGTTTTTTTAATCAATCCTAATTGACCGACACTGCAACATTTAATTGTCAACCCAAGGTAGGTCTTGTTGTTTCAATGGAGTTCACGGTGTCTGTGCTAATACACTACAACCAAGAATGAGAAAATGTAGAAAACAATAAAAGATGTCACTGAACCAAATTGCTGAATCAAATCATTCATGTATACATAAAAAACACTCCACATAATTCAATCACGCTTCGCAACTATCAAAGTAAGGGCATGCCACACAGTGACTAACATCTACTCCAGCTGGTTAATACCATTCTGTTGATTAATTCAATGTAACAACATAATATGAATTGGAATAGAAGCAAATGTAATTCACAATTTGTACAGCAACAACAAGAAACCTTAAATCAATTAGCGACATAGAATGTACACTACATCTATCATTGTATTTCTTGCCAAAGAGGAGGGCCCTTCCTCCTTAGCAGGGCACATGAATAACACAAAAGTAATTAATGAATTAGGTGAAGAGCAGTAACAACATCACCGTGATGATTAATATTAAAAATAACTCAGAGTTACAGAAGTAGAGTAACAATACTCTTCTATATGTCGTGTCCTTGTACATGGAAATTCGAGTTCCTTTATAGTTATTACATACCCGAAATTAGAAATAGATCAGTCATGAGAATCTTACGATTCTCATGCTAATAAAAAATAAAAGTAGTTACAAGCTATTTCCAAATACAAATATACATCAGTTAGGATTGCAACCGCTTGGGTTTTTTTCTTTCAAAATAAACAATCCCTAATGCCGAAAGTTGTTATGTGGAATAGTACCCACATTTTCCAGCTCCGGTGCAATAACATCCTGTGAGTGAATAGCAGTTTGGGACATTATGACAATCTCTAGTGATAGAACCCTTGGTGTAACAATGGACCCTTGTATCAGCGCATAGTGTAACAACATCCAATGTTTAACAACAACCTGTAACAACATACAGGGTTTAACATCGAACTGTTCTACCCTTCTCTGTGGTTAATCAACATTTCCTGCCTACTCCGTAATCTTGTTCTCACGAGCAAGACCTAAAAAGGAGAAGAGATTTCTCAAAATACTCCTTCAATGCTTCCCTAGTTAACCACAAAAATAAATAAAGCATCGTATTATTTAGTAGATTACGGAAAAATAACATGACATTAGAATAGGTTATAAAAGTGAGAAAAAGGGGAATTAATCATGTAAAGTTCATAGGCTTAGAGGATAAAAGGATCAAAATTGGGGAAAGAAGGTGCAAAAAATAGGTAAAAAGCCACACCCAACAAACCTATTTTCTTTTCGGTAAGACAATATTCTAGATAAATAACACCATCTACTACCAGATCTTGAATTAAATTAGTATCAAGATCAATTTGTTTGGTTTTGGGGTGGTAGGACAATACCTTGTGTAAAAAATCCATTAGTTACTAGATCTCAAATATAATTAGTATCAAGATAAATGTGTTTGGTCTTGGAGTGGTATGATAAATTATGCTACAGAAAAATAACTCTAATAGTTGTAAATGTGATGAGCATCAATATCAATGTGTTTTTTCTTGGAGTGGTTGGAAAATGATCTAGACAAAAAAAACCCTTCACTACCATATCTTGAATTTAATGAGTAACAAGATAAATGTGTTTGGTTTTGTAGTAGTACATTGTATTTTAAGTATGTTGAATAACACTCTCGTATACTTAGCTTCGAGAAAAAAAAATTACATAACATAACTTCTTTCTCTCCTTAAACTTTTGTGACTATAAAATATGGTCAATCATGGTATAGAGACATTCTTGATGAATTGTGAACTTTGTCATCATCAACACTAATCAAACACAAGTAATGAAATATTGTCAAGGTAGTTAGCCAATTTATCAAACAAGTTGCAAATTGTTGTCCAAACAATAGTTCTAGTTGAACTAACAACTCTAGCCAATACTTGGTTGAGCATTTCTAAGGAAATAAACAACAAGTAAAAGGAATATTGTACAAGTATACAACCACTGATACACAACGATATCAAGTTCCAAAGAATCTATTCAAATATGAAATGACCATTCATCAATCCAACCACAACTGATCCTCATAGATAGCATTGGTCCATGCTTATGTATTTCACATCACCTTTGCATGTATTTGAATGCATAACTACAATGATGCTAAGAATTTTGATTCATGGGTAGAATTATTTTGATTCTTATGAGGGTGGTGATATCTCTCATATAATTTTTCTGCAAGCTAAAGCATTTATGCACTAATAGGATTACAATCTTATACATCAACAATATTGTCATCTATAAGAACATGTTCATCCATATCATCAACCTTATCAACACAGTTAGCAGGAAGATGCTCTTCCAACAACTTATTCTAGCCTCCACTTGCAACAAATTTTTCCTTTGTGGACTCAATATGACACGATGTAGATACTGAGGCAACGACAACAACATCATGTCCAAGGCATGATATAAGTGTCTATATCTTAGGATAAATAGGAAGAGTAATCCCCTAGAAATTATTCCCAAATCCCCCTTCAATATAACCCATTTTTCTCAATAGTTGGAACCCAACGCCTATATTTTTCTTTTCAAAGATAGGAGAAACAAAATTATTAGTGGCCAATAAACAATTAAATAAAACATAAACATTAGCATCAGCAGTTTGATAAGCAATATGAACAGTAGTTGACCCTGGAACTAAAACCATTTTTTTCTCAATATTAAATATCCATTGAACTTCTTCTTCAAGGTTTTGTATGCAAAATTGCAATCTCTAAATAATATCATCCTTCTTAGTTAGTTTTAGTAATAAAGAGTCATGATATTCTTGAAAAGTCTAATACTCATCAAATAATCTATTGTTATATTCTTGAAGGGGAGAAACTTCTTCTTGAAGCTCGTAAATAAAGGCTTGTAAATGAGAAACCTCTTGACCCAACTGAGCATTAATATCTTCAAACCTACAAAATTTCTCCTTCAAGCTAGTGATATATTCCTAACGAAGAACATCAACCTCTTCTTCTAGATCATCAACTAGGCTAGCCTTTTCATACATAGAGGCTAAATTTTTCCATACCAAAATAGAGTTACCTTTAACTTCTATATGTATTTGTACACTATGTAAGACAATTTTCCCAATTAGACCTATTTCTTATTCACATTAATCCTCCCATACATCTAAGTACTTAGTATTGATTGGTTCCTTGCTAACACCATTGATGATGTGCTAGAGATTCGTTCCCCTAAAAAAATTATCATTTTTCTCTTCCAATCAAGCTAACTACTGCCAATTAACTGAGGAAATAAAACAACCAGTGAAGTCATGATGAATAAAACTAAGAAACAAGAAACAAATGTAAAGAAATTCACTCAAACAAAAAGTAAGCACTATTATAAACTAAATATTTTCCCTTTCTAGCCATACATCTGAGTGTGTATGCCATAGATCTAAATGGAAGGGATGAAATATGATTGGAAAGGCCTTGAAATTAAGGATGTATTATACAATACAATCAATATAAAATAAATGAGTCCCACAAGGCACCATCATTATAGCAAAATATTTTTCTACAAAAGTAGATATAAAAGACATGATTCAATGATAACTTCCAACAAAATATGAATCAATAATATGATAACGAGAAACATATATGTAATATGATGGTGAACCCCATGTTTTTTTTTATGCTACAACAATAATGTGAACTACAACATGTCAGTACAATGGTACAAACCCCTGATGCAAAAACCCAATAGCAAATGACGATTAGAAAAATATGCCCAAATCGAAGGCCATTCCGGGAAAACGCTAATATAAATTAATGAGATAATAATTGATGTGGCCATATATATTTAAATAAATAATATGAAACAATATGTTTTCATTGAAGCACACAACTACAAAATATGTGAACCCAAGGTTTATCACTTTTTGTATACATCAATTATGGTCACATCACTCAATGAGACTCAATTTTTCATCACCCAATGGGACTTGGATCTATCTCACCCAAAATCACTCAGTGCTTGATTATTGTCCTTGCTATATGGCTCAAAAAAAATTCACAATTGATTTTTTTAATAGACTTCATGCTAGACGTTACATTACATTACATTGAAGTCCCTGATCCATTACATCCTTGATCCTTGCAATGGTTAGTACCATAAAAATACGAATAAATTTTCACTTATCATTGGGATGACATGTAGGATCCTATTAGGGGTTACAACCATAATCGCATGTCAAATACTTCTCACAATTATTCTATTGAAGAGGGATAATATTCTATAAAGAACTTTTGATGGTAATTAATGGTATGTCCTGCATGAATACAAATGGATGGGTTTTCAACTAGGACAAATATGGCTTTCAATTAAAATCACGAGCTATGGGCACATTCTTGGTAGATAATTTAGCCTTTTTTGGTGCTGAGATTGAATTGAGGAAAATCAATTACCCATACATTGTATGGAGAAGACAGAGTAGTCGTATGGGTTTGTACATGTTGTGATTATGATAAATAGGTGACTATATAGTTGTATCAAGAAAAATCAACCCGACAAAAAAAACATTGAAAAATACCTCTCCCTTCAAAAGACATTAGCTTCGGAAAAAATAATTAGGTTCAAATAAAAAAAAAGGCATGGGACTTATTACACCAAAGCAATTTCCCAAAATCTTTAGGTTATAAAAAAATATATATATATCCTAGGCTACGCAAGGAAATTTAATTCAATTGTGGGAAAACAAAAACAAAATTTCATGACCAAATAGTCAATCCTAATTTATTTTTTTGTTCCAGAACTAATTATTACATCAATTTTCCCAAAAAATGGATAGAAATGGTGATATATACTCAAATCTAATCAAACCTAAGTGGTTTTATAGATATAATTACAAATCCATAAGAAAAAGGGTAAGGTGGGGTGGGTGGTGGGGTAAATATCTACTAAATTTGATGAAAATAAATTAATGTAGAACTTGTTTAAGGAGATAGAGCTTGGTACCATTTCTAATACCATGTTATATCATGAAATAACATATATCAAAGAATTTAACCAATCTTAACCTCATAAGAAAAAGCAAAAAAATAAATAAATAAATAGTAAATCAAGAGAACAAGAACAATAGGGAGACAAGGGTTTATGTGGTAAAGCCTTTATGTGGGGAAACATCCATAAATGTTATGCTTGAATATTCTTTAGGAAAAATATACTTTTATAATGAAAGGGTGTCCCCGATATGCATTATCTTACTTTTGTATTGCATAAGGCCTCCTCCACCTCTATTATATTTGGTAAACTAAAAGGAGAACAATTCCCATTATGCATGTGGCATAAGCGCTTTTTACAAAATAGTATGTTATGGAATATAAATTGGTCAAAACATTGTGAAATATAGTAGGCATGTACATGATACCACCAGGAAATAATTAACACATTCTAACATTCCATAGGCATAAATACAAAAATTTCCTAGTATTTTACAATAAACAATGAAGGTATTGCTATTATAAACACTAATTTTACCATAAAACAATAAAGTAAAAGTTAGATTTTGGATTATATTATTGACTATTGGGAGAAGACTACTACTCATTGATTTTTTGGAGGCATATGGGGTCAACTATGGACTCCCTTAGGAGACAGTGGGCAGATCTAGGGAGATATATAGGGATATTGACAAATAACCCTATAATATATACCTACTACCTTAAAAAACCATGAAATTGAAAGGAAGACCCTCCACTAGAACTGTTCATAGGGTTTTTAAGAAGGGATTTATCTAAGAAAAAAACCAAGAGAATGCACCCTCTCCACTAGGAAACTATAGTTACACTTAATAATCATCAATAGCATTTATGAGCCCATCCATAAAACCATTTTTAGAAGTTGTTATAGTCACTCTTCCATAGCCTTTTAGATAAAGGAGAATAAAAGTAGACAAGTAGTGACATATCTCCACACGTAGCAAAAATTTACAAATTAGGAGCACTTCTCTTATTTATATGAGAGGTCTATCATTTCCTCATCCACTAAAATCCCTAAAAGAATAAAATAATACCTTAATATCTTATAATTTCTAAATATAAGGCAACAAGTAACATTAAATATTGATATTACAAGAGTGAATAGGTCCCAATATCCCGAACAATTCCTTCTAAATGAAAAATAATGTTCAAAACATGAATTTGTCCTCATAAATGTGTGATATAAGGCCACAAATGTGACATTAATGCTCTCTATAGGCTGACAACTCACTCTAAGCAATGATTAAGGACTCCAAAAGTGCATCATTGCTTCCAAAAGTGACAATGTTTCATCTCCGTTGGTCACAACATGATCCAAAAGGTGTGACATCATAATCAAGGTGTCCAATCATCATGAATGTTGAAAATGCAACAAGAAAATCTCGATTTAATTTTGTCCTTGAATTAAATTAGGAATAAAATTGTAATTCCACACCACAAGACAACTTGTATGAGTTAACTAAGTTAATTTGACTTAGTTGGCTTAGTTAATTCGAGTTGAGGGTCTGGCTTGAGTCATGTAGAGTGTCCTACTTTATAGGAGCTCTGGTTGAGTTTGGTTTGAGTTGTAATTAATTATTTCAGTTTAATTGAGTTAAAGTGAGTTAAAATAGTTCCAACTAATGGAGGAACTAGTAGGAGGTCATACAGTGGGGTCTTGCTTCATGTGTTCAACTAGTTAACTGATGATTAACTATAAATAACTAATGCATGTCAACTTTGAGAGTTATGTTTGGTAATTTAATTGGTTTTAAATTACTTACATGAATTCACAACCAGGGATAGTAACATAATGAAATGTATGTGCACTATTTGTGCTAGGAGTCCTTTTGCTTAAACAATTCCTAAGTTAATTTGAGATATTGAAATGCACATGTTTCTCTACAGCTATGTAAGTAAATAAATCACTCATAAAAAAATGGAATCAATTCTATTTCTCTTGCAAAGGAAAGATCAGACTCTTCTCAAAATAAATGTCACACGTGTTTCACACTTGTTAAAAATAAAATCACACACATACACACTTTGCTTTACATAAAATCACACATATACTTTGCTTGAAATGGATTCATATGCACACTCTTGCTTTGAATGAAATCACACTTGCTTTAAATCAAAATCAAACTTGCTTGAAATCAAACCTTAACACTGTAAATGAATCTACTCTTCAAAAAAGGAAGGATTATCTCTACAAATTAAATTCCTATGTATATAACTACAATGTAAGTCTATGCTACTAATCCATGTAAACTTATGCTTTGTCCATGTGCACAAGAGATATCACTTCAATCAACATAAAATGATTTAATTTAATCTGCAACAAAACAATCTTAAACTTATAAAAATTAAAATTTAAACTAACATAATCCTACAAAAAACACATAACGAAATACTAAATTGCAATTAAAAAGGAAACCTTACTATCTCGAGGGGGCCTCCTACGAGAAGCAAGCATCAATATGATGCCTTCACAAGATGATTAACCACACAATGGAATCACATCATAGAGAAATAAGAACAAAACTGAGTTTATATATAAAATAGAGTGTTTATAACATAAAATTTCAAGTTTATGTCTGCTATGCCAAGAGGCATATTTATAAAACTCGTATGCATTAAATGTTTAAAGGTATTATGCTTTATGCTAATCGACACTAGCTATAATTAACGTTAAGAGATAAAATAGCATGATTTCCCCATGATTTGTTATCAACAAAGCAAATCATGAGGCCGAATATCTACATTTACTAATTCCTCACTCACTTGATTCACATTCCTCAGTGGTTGAATTTCGCTTTGATCGAGATTCCATGGTTCTTTCCTCATCGATCTTGGTTATGAAGGTATGAAAAAATCATTGTACCAACTAATTTCCACCTACCCATATGCCCTATTCTTCGGTTGAAGCTTCACAACCCATTAAACCTTAGACATAGTTGTGGAATCATACATCAGCTAGAGAATCGTTGTAATTCGGTAGCTCAGGAAAATGTTGAGTTAAATAATAAAAACGAATGATATTTATGAAATAGAAGATGATTATGTACCTGGTATGCTATAGATCTTGTAAAATGATACCCAAATTAGAGTTATGAAGGTCAAAAAGGGGAGAATGGAGTATAAGAAGGTTGTAAAAAAGAAGCAATTTTGGGGTTCAACATTCCCCCACATGGAAGACATTGCATGTCCTCATGAAAAAATCCAAAATTTGTGATACCTTTCTATCACTAATCTTCTTCAGATACATGAGAAAGAACATCCAAGTTAGTACTTCTTTCTTTCTTGATGGTGACTTCCATCCTCAGTTTCTTCATCAAAATTATGTGTTGCAGACTCATAATCTTTTTCTTAAGAAATTTGTTTGTAGCTGTCAATTTCTTATTTTTATTATACCATAAACCAATATGTAGCAGGATTTTGTCATTTTGGGTTCTTTGGATTTCATTTTGTGCCTTTACTATTTCATTATCTTGCTTCAAATGTCTATTCAATATTTCCAATTCATAAATTTCTTGCTTGAGGGTGTCTTCAACTTGGAGTTATCCTAAAATATTAGAATGAATTCCTTCATTTTATTCTTGGTTTGAGGATGATGCAACGACTTTACCTATAGCTCTTCTTTCCAAAAGCTCTATATATCATAAGTTTCCTGCTAGACATGATCAATCTCAGGTGTTCTTTTAGTTGGACTGGAAACTGGTGATGGAACCTTTGGTTCTTCTTCTCCTAAATTGACAAATTTTGGAGATTGGTGAGGCTGTTCATGCACTATTTTGTTGAGCCTTGAACTTCTTCTTATAAATTATGGTGGTTTTTCAATAGTTTGGGGATGCTTTTTAACTTCTTTCTATCTTTCTTCTTTTGATGAACTTTCCCTTTTATTGTTTGTTACCTTTCTTCTAACATTCTCATGCTTAAGAGTTTTTATCACATTTATAAGAGGGGTTTCATCATCAAAGTATTGTTCTTGCTATTTTTCTTGTGTAGGTGAGTTTTCTTTAGGTTTTGCAACAATTTACTTCTATTCTTCTTGGTCTTACTGCTAGGCTCTTCTTCTTCTACTTCCTTAAAATGATTTCTAATTAATAAATCTTCCCAATTATCTCCTATTTGTCTCAGATGGGTCTTAATCATGATTTTCAATAGGTCATGATGGTATAGATAATTATCTATAGATTGTATCTTCCTTTTAATATTACCAACCATTTTTCTTAAGCTATGAAGTAGGAAATATGGTAGGTTAATTTCATTCCCATCAAGAAAATTCATCATTAAGCATGCATGATAAAACAACATGTTACAGAATCTTCCTTCACAAGTTATAAAATTTTGAATGATCAATAGAAAATTCCTCCATTTATTCTTGAGATTTGTGACTACTATTCCCTTTTTAAACATAGAGTTATCCATACCTAGATTCTAGAGGAAAAATTTCCATTCTTTCTCTTCAATTTTTCTATTCTTGAACTAGCTCTCTCTGATTCTTGGTAATATAGTAGCTTTTTCTATGAAATACTCTATTAAAACCAGCTTCACATCCCCAATTTATGCTTCAATGCCATCATATGCCCTAGAAAAAGACTTTGTTACCTCTTTCTCGTGCCCATCAAATTTCTCTATGAATTCTAGCCACCGTGCCTGTTGTAAAAATTGTCTAACCTTTGGGTATCCTTCAAGAAACTTAACCCCATTCGGCTCTAATCTTACAATGACCCCCATGTTAGAGAGTCCTAGCTCAAAATTTCTCTTTCGACAGGTTAAGGAGTAGAAGGAATTCGAGTATGGACTGAAACAAAGTTTAGGTGAGGGTTGTCTCGGGAATGAAACAAGAATGAGTGAAATGGAAAATGGAATTATTGCGCATGAAATGGAATGATGAATGGAGAGGAGAGGTTGAATTTCAAATTATATGAAGGTTCATGGCTAACTTGGTTGACAAGACATAGATACTTCCGTTCAAATTGAAGTCTTGTGAGAGTAATAAGGGTAATCATTATTCAATATGGTAGTACAACAGTTATTCATCATTTATTTCATAACTCAAATGTTTTACCTTTATTATATAAATTAATATTTTCATATCTTAGATCCTTTTTCTTACTGATTTGATTTGTCTTTTGTAGGTTGTCAGGTCACTTCAGCTGCAATCTTCATTGAATTTGCTTCTACCATGATCTTCATTTTCTCTGGTCACAATCTGTCATGTCAGCTGTAGAATTCTATTAGAGTTGAGATTGTTGTCAATTCCGTAGTTGCTTTATTTTTTAGAAGAGAAAAGATGGTTAAAAAGAAAATGGGACTAGAATAGGGAAAATAAAATCCAAGCTGCCAAGAACTCTTGGTTTTCAATCTGGATTTTCTATACAAACATGCCAACAATGTTGATTTTCATGTTTATACAATTTTTTATTATTATATAATATATATATATATATATATATTATATATATATATATATATATATTATATATATATATTATATATATTATATATATTATATATAAGAAATTAGAAGGCTAAGTTGGAGTGGAAGAAGAAATCTTCCTTTGACCAACTTCAATCAATACTATCTTGCAGATTCCTTATGAATTCTTTCCCTTGTTAATGGTTTATGATATATTTGTAATCTAGTAACCTTCCTTCATCAATGGTTCTGATTCTGACTGCGCCATTATCAAAGACAGTTTCAATCTCATAAGGACTAAGCCAATGCATTTGAAATTTTCTTTGAAAATATTTAAATTTTTGAATAATAAAGCAATGCCCAACAACCAAGCTGAAATTTTATTTCTTTGATAAACTTGTCATGCCACCTGGATCATTGTTGCTAGACTATATTGGTTTTATAAATAGCATCCTATCATATCTCATCAATTTCATTCAATTTTTCCATTCTTTGTCTTTGGGCTTATGATAGATTAAGTCCCAATTTCATTGTTGTTTTAAAAGTCTTTATCTGGAACTCAATAGGAAACAAGACTTTCTTTCCATAAACAAGTTCATAAGAAGTGTGTCATGTTGTATTTATCCATTTGGTGCGATATGCCCATAAAGCTTCTGGAAGCTTTTCTACCCAATCCCTTCTATGCAGATGCACAGTCTTGGTAAGAATTGCTTCAATTACTTTATTGGTAGATTCGACTTGTCCATTGGCTTGTGGATGATATGGAGTTGACTTCCTCTGTTTTATTTTTTACTCCTCCATTATTTTCTGTACCAACTTGGATGTAAATTGAGTGCCTTGATCTGTCACAATTTCCCTTGGGACACTAAAATGAGTGAAAATATCCTCAAAAAGAAATGAAACTACAGCATTTTCAATAGCGAAAGGAAGTTCTTTAGCTTTTACCCATGTTTTGACATAATATGTACAAACAATAATGTACCTTTTTTGTCTTGATGGTGGATTGATTGGACCAAAAAATCCAAAGCCCATTTCTCAAAAGGTTTGATAAGTACTTGAGGTTTTAGAGGCATTTCATCTGAAGGAACAGGCTTCCCCATTCTTTAACAATTGTCACACCTCTTAACATATTCCTTGGAATTCTTAAAAAGAGAAGGCCAATAATATCCTAAGCAAAGGACTCTATAAGCAGTTATTTTATCAGCGAAGTGTCCTCCACACTATTCATCATGATAAGCCTTTAATAGCTCTGGTATTCCATTCTCTCTAACACATCTTTGAATGATTAAGTCAAAATCTGTCTTGTACAATTCTTCATTTATCCATGAATAAGATGCACTAGTTTGAATAACCTTCCTTTTCTCTCAAGGAGACAAGTATGATGGTAACTTCCTTATAGCCCAATAATTAGCAATATCTGCAAACCAAGGAGATTTAATAGATACTGCAAAAAGATATTCACCAAGAACATTATCTTCTACAGGAACATCATTATTATCATATTGGATTCTAGATATAAAATCAACAGCTATGTCTTGTTTTCCAGGTCCATCCGAAATAGTAATATTTAATTCTTGTAATAACAATAACCATCTTGTAATTATTCCATTAGTAATTGATTTATTCATTAAATATATATTTGTAGAATGATCTGTGTGAATGAAGGTTTCATAACCAGTGATATAATGTATGAATTTATTGATGGCATGCACAACAACTAAAAACTCCTTTTCTATTACAGTATAATTCAACTCCACAGGGGGCATATTTTTTCTTGTGTAGTACATGGCATAACGAGTTAATTTTTTATGTCCTAATACAGAGCCTAAATTTGTATTTGAGGCATCAATCGAAATGTGAAAGGGTAGTTTCCAATTCGGTCCTCTTAAAATGGGTGCTTCAAAAAAAATTTCTCTCAATGTTTCAAAAGATTTTTGGCAGTCAGAATTCCAGATGAATTCACAATATTTTGTAAGAAATTTGAAAAGTGGAGAGGCAATCATTGTAAAGTTTTCTATAAATCTTCTACAATATCTAGTAAAAACAAGAAAAATTCTAACATCTCTTTGACACATAGGAACTGATAACTTGGAAATCACTTCTACCTTAGATGCATCCACTTTGATTCGATCTCTTGAAAATGGTGGCCTAAAAAAATTCCCTTAGTAAACATCATACAACATTTTTCATGGCTTAATGAGAGATTTTATTCTTTACACCTAATGAGAATTTTTTCCAATTTTTTAAGAGCTTCTTCAAAAGAATTTCCATAGATAGTAAATCATCCATGTAAACTTCCACACAGTCATGAATTAGATCAAAGAAAATACCTAGAAATTCCCTTTAACATAACCCAAAAGGAAGTACTCAGTATGCATAGGTTTCCCATGGACAGGTAAAGGTTGTTTTATGTTGATCCTCTGGAGCTACTTGGATTTTGTTATATCCGCTAAAAGCATCCAAGAATGAAAAGCACCTTTTCCCTACCAACGTGTCAAGAAATTTATCTATAAAAAGAAGTGGAAAATGATCTTTTAAAGTAGCTTTATTAAATTCACTATAATCAATGCATACTCTCCATTTTAAATTTTTTTTTAGAACAATTACCAATGGTGAAACCCAATGGTTATCTGATATTGGATAAATGAAATTCATATTTAACAATTTTTGTAGTTCCTCTTTAACAATTCCCTTAGATTTGGCTTCATTCTCCTCTGGGGTTGTCAGATTGGTCTAGAATTTTCTTCAATGTAGATATGATGCATACAAGTGTTAGGATAAATTCCTTTCATATAAATGTATTCCCATGGATAAGTAGAGTAATTTTCTTGCAATGTCTTTATTAATTATTTCTTTTGAGATTATTCCATATTATCATTAATATTCAAAGTTTTCCTTGGAAAAATTTCTATTAAAGAATTGCCAAATTTTTCCATAGAATGTAAATCCATTTGACGAGATGATAGATAGTCAATATTAAAATTTTCTTAAAAAATGTGATTTGTTTGCAATATGAGGAAGTTTCATTATTTTCCATTAAATTCAAAATTTGATCTTCTTCATTTATTTGTGAAGTGGAAAAAATTGGTTGTATATCAAAGTTTTAATTATCATCATCTATCCATACTTCACTTTCTACTTCTATCATTGTTTTTGCAAGAGGATATAATGTGAATTTATTTGTCAAACTTCCATCAGAGATAAAAATATCACCGGATCCACATCTTATGAAAGCATCAATTATAGATAACCATGGTCTTCCTAGAATCAATGGGTGTCCTCCTAGACTAATCTTGGGTGTTAAGATCATAATGTCAACATGATATTCCCAATAATCTAAGGATACAAATACATATTCTAACACACCATTAGGTTTTATAACAGATGTATCTGCTAATTGCAATAGTTTAGGTGTATATTGAAGATTAGGAAGTTTCAATTGATTCATAGTTTGTTTACTCGTGATGTGTAGAGTTTTTCTATAGATCAGCTAGCTCTGATACCATGTAAAAATTTCACCTATAGAACAAACTGATATATGCAATGTCCTAAAGCATAGTACTTTTTCTACTTCTACAAAACATTAAGCGAAAGCATAATCGAAATCATGAGCAACATCAAGTAGAAACATGCCTAACTGATCAAGAGAATTAATGACACATAACATAAGTTATATCCAGGTGAAAGCACTAGCATAAAACCCCAACCATGTATTATCAATCAAGTGGAAATCCTCTTCACAATACAAAAAGAATTAGCTCTCAAGTTATTCAGTTCTCAATGAAATATGAAGATATGAAGATATGTCTCATGAACCACCCAAGCCCTGTTTATATAGGCTTTCCCTATGGTCCTTACATAGTTTTCTTAGGAAATAATAGCAAAATCATATGCTATTAATTCCAACATACCAAAAACAACCAATGGTCTAACTACGAATTCCTTGAGAATACTAGTTCTTCAACCATGCAAAAACTACCTACTAGAAATAGTTAAGCATTTGATAGTACACTGTTCCACATCTGATCTCAACTGGGTCTCTGACAGAACTAATATGCAACAGTTATCCATGATTGAATCCTCAGTTATCTAAAATAATAGTTGTCACATGCATGCAAGCATTAACAAACTATATTTTATTATTTTAACAACTTGTTAAAATAATCTAACTAGACTTGAATAGTTAGAACTAAGTCAATTGATTCTCTCATTATAGAACTCATGCGTATTCCCTCAATCAGTGGAGGAAACTCATGTGCATGCTCACAAATACTTCAAATTCGAATTTCCTTAATTAATTAACTCAACTAAATTAATTAATTAATATTTCAAACTGTTGTTAAGACCAAAATTAATTTTACTTCCTATAGATAGACTAGGGACTGCTATAAATTGGAAGGGACACGGAAATGCTATTTTAGACATGCTATTTTTAGCACATTCTAAATTTAGCATTTCTTTTTGCACACTTTTCAACACTCCCTCTCAACAAGAAAGGCTTTCTCTCGAACCCGATCTTGTAACTCTGAAATGTTCTGCATGCAACACATCTACCCTGTCCACTTGCTCCAACAACACTTGGAACAAAAACACTCCCAACTGACCACTCTGTTGGGCTAGGAACATACTCTGATGCTGAAGCTCTGCCTGCTGCTGGCAAGTGCTCCCTCTCTGACATCTCTGCTATTGCAACATCTCCATGCATCTCGCACCATTGCACACCTCTCTGTGCCACCTAGCATTGTGCAAACCACTTGTGCCTCTCGCATTGCTGCAGCCTGCTAGCAATGCGTTGTCCTAGGATTCCCTACATTATCGCTCTCGTTGCCACTCCATCCGCATCTGTCTCTACCCAGTCAGTCAGTTCCTGCTACTCCACATCGGGGCTCCCGTAGCAAGGTCTCATCCAAGAGGTTCGGTACCTCAAGGATCCTACCCCTCCTCCTTGGGACGATCAATCCACATCACCCCACCTCCTACCTCGAGGTATGGCTACATGTGATCCCTTAGCCCACCTATCTTGATGTTTCCTCTACTGGAGGTCTCTGCATGAGCAGATGTCTCTACTCGATCTCCTCTTAACTTCCCCCGTTGTGGCTGCTGGAGAACCTCCTGAAGTTATTGCACCAACTTGGCTCCTCCACAATTGTTTGAGACTTCTTCTGGCGCTGCATGTTGAGAGGTAATATACTCTCCCTCTCAACCACCAACTCTCTAACCTTTGCCTTCCTCCTCAAGGCTTTGCATGCATCTTTTACCTCAAGTGCATACAAGTTCTTGACCCATGAACCAATCTGCTTCATTTGTCTAGTGATAATGTGTCTAAGGAAAACCTTTCCCTTACTGAAGACTACATCATAGCCTCTGTCTTCCATTATCGCGATCGACACAAAGTTTCTCTTCAGTCCTGGTACATACTTGACATTGGTCAAGGTAAGGCGAGCTCCATGCTCCCTTTGAAAAATAATCGTGCCTACACCTGAGACACTATACTTCTCATCATTAACCATCTCTATGAGTATCTGGAGATATTTCTCCTCCAAAGTACTAAAAAAACTCTTGTCACTAGTCATGTGGAAAGAAGCTCCACTGTCAAGAAACCAACCACTTCTCACCATGGATGAAACCATGCATGCGAAAAGTGTGAAATTCAACTCAAACTATGAAGCAAGTGCCTCACCTTCAGATCCTTCCCCAAATCCCTTCTTGGATTTCCTCCGTGGACAATTTGCAGCATAATGGCCCACCTCATGACAACGAAAGCATCACACTTTCGATTTGTCAACCTTCTTCCCATCATTGGAAGGACTAGATTTGGAAAGAGAAACCTTCTCCTTCCCCTTCTTCACCTTACTCGCTAAGGCACAGTTCTCCTCATCATGCATGGATGAAGAACTGTCTCTAGTGCTCCGTGTGATCTCCTCCTACATCAAATCCGACCATAGTCATTCCCAATTTGGCATTTTCTCCCTGCCATTCACCGAGTCCTGGTAGTTATGCTAACTCTTAGGAAGGCCAAGGAGTGCTAGACTCACCATATCCTCATCTGAAGTCATGACCCCTACACTTGCAATCTCATCCCTACATGTGATGAGCTTGGTCAAATACATAGAGATCATCTCATCCCTTTCACACTTGATCTTTCGAAGTTTGTCCTTCAGTGCCAGCTTCCTCTAATCACTGCTATTCTGATATAAATCTTTCAATGTTTTCCACATTGCATGCGGAGTCTCCTTCCCATAGAGGCTCGAGACAATGTGATCTCACACTCCCTCCAAGAGAATTCTCCTAGCTCTAGCCATATACTTCCTCCATTCCACCTGCTTAGTCTTGTTAATAGGCTTAGGGATTTCTTGATCAATGAAACCCTTAAGACCATTATCTCCTAAATTTACCTCCATGCGGTCCTTCCAAGCTATACAGTTTGAGCTACCATCAAGAGCATAATCAAGCCTCAAACCATAGAATGCCATTGATGAAATAGATGTGATAAGAACTTGAGATCTATATCCCAAATAATAAACTTTGAATTTCTCCTGCTAGTATACTATCCTTGCTTGATCACCTATGCTCTGATACCATGTAGAATTTTTCTACAGATCAGCTAGCTCTGATACCATGTAGAAATTTCTCCTGTAGAACAAACCAATATATGCAATGTCCTAAAGCATAATACTTGTTCTACTTCTACAAAACCTTAAGCGAAAGCATAATCAAAATCATGAGCAACATCAAGTAGAAACATGCATAACTGATCAAGAGAATTAATCATACATAACACAAGATATATCCAAGGGAAAGCACCAACATAAAACCCCAACCATGTATTATCAATCAAGTGGAAATCCTCTTCACAATACAAAACGAATTAGCTCTCAAGCTATTCAGTTCTCAATGAACTATGAAGATATGAAGATATGTCTCATGAACCACCCAAGCCATGATTATATAGGTTTTCCCTATGGTCCTTATGTAGTTTGCTTAGGAAATAATAGTAAAAGCATATGCTATTAATTCCAACATACCAAAAACAACCAATGGTCCAACTACGTATTCCTTGAGAACACTAGTTCCTCAACCATGCAAAAACTACTTACTAGAAATAGTTAAGCATCTGGTAGTACATTGTCCCACATCTGATCTCAACTGGGTCTCTGAAATAACTGACATTCAACATTTATCCATGAGTGAATCCTCAATTATCTAAAATAATAGTTGTCACATGCATGCAAGCATTAACAAACTATATTTTATTATTTTAACAACTTGTTAAAATAATCTAACTAGACTTGACTAGTTAGAACTAAGTCAACTAATTATCTCATTATAGAACTCATGCTTATTCCCTCAATCAGTGGAGGAAACTCATGTGCTTGCTCACAAAGACTTCAAATTCGAATTTCCTTAATTAATTAACTCAACTAAATTAATTAATTAGTATTTCAAACTTCTGTTAAGACCAAAATTAATTTTACTTCCTATAGATAGACTAGGGACTACTATAAATAGGAAGGGACCAAGAAATGTTATTTTTAGACATGCTATTTTTAGTACATTCTAAATTTAGCATTTCTTGTTGCACACTTTTCAACACTCCCTCTCAACAAGAAAGGATTTCTCTCTAACCCGATCCTGTAACTCTGAAAGGTTTTGCATGCAACACATCTACCCAGTCCACTAGCTCCAACAACACTTGGAACAAAAAAACTCCCAACTGACCACTCTGTTGGGCTAGGAACATACTCTGATGCTGAAGCTCTACCTACTGCTGACAAGTTCTCCCTCTCTGACATTTGCGTAACTGCAACATCTCCATGCATCTTGCACCATTGCACACCTCTCTGTGCCACCTAGCACTGTGCAAAAAAATTGTGCCTCCCAGATTGTTGCAGCCTGCTAGCTATGTGTTGTCCTGGGATTCCCTGCATTATCGCTCCCTCTACTGCTCCATCCGCATTTGTCTCTACCTAATCAGTTAGTTCCTACTACTCCACATCGGCGCTCCCGTAGCAAGGTCTCATCCAAGAGGTTGGGTACCTCAAGGATCTTGCCCCTCCTCCTTGGGACGATCAATTCATATCACCCCATCTCCTACCTAGAGGTATGGCTGCATATGATCCCTCAGCCCACCTGGATCGAAGTTTCCCCCTACTGGAGGTCTCTACATGAGCAGATGTCTCTACTCTATCTCCTCTCAGCTTCCTCTATTGTGGCTGCTCCACAACCTCCTGAAGTTGCTACACCAATCGTGGCTCCTCCACAATTGTCTGAGACTTCTTCTGGCGCTGCTTGTTGAGAGGTAATATACTCTCCCTCCCAACCACCAAGTCTCTAACCTTTTCCTTCCTCCTCAAGGCTTTGCATGCATCTTGTACCTCAATTTCATACAAGTTCTTGACCCGTGAACCAATCTGCTTCACCTGTCTAGTGATGATGTGTCTAAGGAAAACCTTTCCCTTACTCAAGACTACATCATAGCTTCTGTCTTCCAATATTGTGATTGACACGAAGTTTCTCTTCAGTCCTGGTACATACTGGACATCAGTCAAGGTAAGGCGAGCTCCATGCTCCCTTTTAAAAATAATCGTGACTACACCTGAGACACTATACTTCTCATCATTACCCATCGCTGTGAGTATCTATAGATCTTTCTCCTCCAAAGTACTGAACAAACTCTTATCATTGGTCATGTGGAAAGAAGCTCCATTATCAAGAAACCAACCACTTCCTACCATGGATGAAACCATGCATGCAAAGAGTGTGAAATTCAACTCAAACTATGAAGCAAGTGCCCCTCCTTCAGATCCTTCCCTGGATTCCTTCTTGGATTTCCTCCATGGACAATTTGCAGCATAATGGCCCACCTCATGACAACGAAAGCATCGAACTTTTGATTTTTCAACCTTCTTCCCATCATTGGAAGAACTGGATTTGGAAAGAGAAACCTTCTCCTTCCCCTTCTTCGCCTTACTCGCTAAGGCACAATTATCCTCATCATGCATGGATGAAGAACTGTCTTTGGTGTTCTGTCTAATCTCCTCCTGCATCAAATTTGACCATAGTCGTTCCCAATATGGTAGTTTCTCCCTTCCATTCACCGAGTCCTGGTAGCTATGCTAACTCTTAGGAAGTCCAAGGAGTGCTAGACTCACCATATCCTTATCCGTTGTCATGACCCCTACACTTGCAAGCTCATCCCTGCATGTGATGAGCTTGGTAAGATACATAGAGATCGTCTCATCCCTTTCACACTTTATTTTTTGAAGTTTGTCCTTCAGTGCCGGCTTCCTCTGATCACTGCTATTCTGATATAAATCTTTCAATGTTTTCCACATTGCATGCAGAGTCTCCTTCCCATGGAGGCTCGAGACAATGTCATCTCGCACTCCCTCCAAGAGAATTCTCTTAGCTCTAGCCACATACTTCCTCCATTCCACCTGCTCAGTCTTGTTAGTAAGCTTAGGGATTTCTTGATCAATGAAATCCTTAAGACCATTGTCTTCCAAAATTACCTCCATGCGGTCCTTCCAAGCTATATAGTTTGAGCTGCCATCAACGGCATACTCAAGCCTCAAACCATAGAATGCCATCGATGAAATAGATGTGATAAGAACTTGAGATCTATATCCTGAATAATAAACTTCGAATTTCTCCTGCTAGTATACTATTCTTGCTTGACCACCTGTGCTCCGATACCATGTAGAATGTTTCTACATATTAGCTAGCTCTGATACCATGTAGAAATTTCACCTGTAGAAAAAACCGATATATGCAATGTCCTAAAGCATAATACTTTTTCTACTTCTACAAAACATTAAGTGGAAGCATAATCGAAATCATGAGCAACATCAAGTAGAAACATGCATAACTAATCAAGAGAATTAATCACACATAGCACAAGAGATATCCAGGGGAAAGCACCAACATAAAACCCCAACCATGTATTATCAATCAAGTGGAAATCCTCTTCAAAATACAAAAAGAATTAGCTCTCAAGCTATTCAGTTCTCAATGAACTATGAAGATATGAAGATATGTCTCATGAACCACCCAAGCTTTGTTTATATATGCTTTCCCTATGGTCCTTACGTATTTTTCTTAGGAAATAATAGTAAAATCATATGCTATTAATTCCAACATACCAAAAACAACCAATGGTCCAACTACGTATTCCTTGAGAACACTAGTTCCTCAACCATGCAAAAACTACTTACTAGAAATAGTTAAGCATCTGATAGTACACTGTCCCACATCTAATCTCAATTGGGTCTCTGACAGAACTGACATGCAACAGTTATCCATGAGCGAATCCTCAGTTATCTAAAATAATAGTTGTCACATGCATGCAAGCATTAACAAACTATATTTTATTATTTTAACAAAGTCATGTAAAAAATTAGTTAGTCTTTAATTTTAGATTTATTATTTAATTTTAGGATTAATTAGATGAAAGGGGACGATCATAAGATCATTCCCTTTCCCCAAAGGGTTCTTGTGGCAGTATTTAAGCCAGGAAACCCCATTGTAAATGGCATCATCTGTCTATTTATCTTTTTAATAAAATATTTAAACATATAAATCTGTGTATTAGAAGTTTTATGTTTCATTGGTATCAGAGCCAACGACCCTCGGTCACATCCACTGTCGCATCGCTCAGGCTCCTGTCACCATTCTTCTGTTGGGTTTCGTTGTCCAATTCACCACCCAGCCACCATTCTTCCCTTCCACACCAGCTACCACTGCCTTCTACCCGATACACCAGCTACTATCGTTGTCTGAAATTCCCTGCTGACGTCATGTATTCATGTTGATCGCTGCCAGACCCTCCGACACCGGTCCACTGTTGCACCGATTCAGCTTACCATCCTAGACACACTGATTCCACTGAATTGTTGCCCTACCACCATTTCCTGTCACCATTCCACTTCGTTGTCCGTGGTTCGCTTAAAGTTGTTCTCATCCACTGATTTCCCCCGCGCCATTCATCCACCAATTTCCCTGCGTTTTCCTTTTCCTGTGTTAATTCCCTCAGTCCCACAGCGTGGGCTCTATGGAAAACGGTTTAGAAAAATCCAACAAAGTCTAGCATTTTTTATATCTGCGGTGAGTCGTACACTGAAAATCCATCTATGGTGATAATGTTGTAAGATCATGGTTTTTATTATCTGCGACATCTCTGTCTGACAACGAGAAGGTTTGAAGAATCAACAAAGCATGACATTCCATTGGAATGTGACTGTCAGAGGTGACCGTTTAGCGAAACCATTTAGCCAGACGACTGTCCACTCACGATATATATAAAAATAAAAATAAAAAGTCAACAACTTATGTCATATAATTAAATTAATTAATTTAATTTAATTATATTAAAAAAATCAATTATTTACACTCGCAGATAAATACACGCCTCCGCAAACCCGCTCGATGTCGACAATCACAATGGGAGATTTAAAAAAAAATTGTTGGACTTGGAGCATAAGATAAATAGCAACCACGATAAGGTCAGTAAAAGATTAAATGAATTCAAGATCAAGCTTGAGGGACAGGCTGACCAAATAAAAAATCTTCAGGATACGACAAATCGAATAGAAATAAAAATGGAAAACCAACATGCCTAAACAGAAGTAAACATCAGAGAAGTCTTAACAATGCTTAAGATTCTATGTAAAAAGACGAATTGTACACTCGAACAACTACTAAAAGAAAATGAAGAGAATGAAGAACACATCTGATTAGATTCAACAAAGTCAATAGACTCTCATGACAAAGTTGAATCCCCAAAAATTTCAGCAACACCCCACCAAGAAATGAGTAACACGGCCTTTACAAACAAGAAACTCTGGGATAACTTTACCAATCAACACCCTTTTTTGACTCAACCATTAGCAACATACCAGCGAAGGGCAAAATTCGAGATGCCTAAATTCGATGGAAACGAAAAAAACAATGTTGCATGGATAAACAAAGCAGAAGAATACTTTGAGATATATGACATCGATGACGATGATGAAAAGCTAAGGCATGCATCCATGAAAATGGAAGGAGAAGCATATAACTGGTATATGTGGTGGAAAAAAACAACACACGTCATTAGCTGGAGAAAATTTAAAGATGCCTTATTTAAAATATTCCAAGGTGTAAAAGAAGAAGAGTTCTTTTCAAAACTCATCAAGTTACGACAAAAAGGAAGTGTGGATGAATACACTCAAGAATGGGAGACCTTAGTAACACAAGTACCTCGGTTATCAGAATCTCGTCTGCTTCAATCATACGTCTCAGGACTCAAAACCCATTTACAAGAAGAACTTGAGATGCATGACATTACATCAATAGAAGTAGTAAGACGGAAAGAAAAAACAACCAAAAAGAAATTTGAACCAATATTTTGGTCAAAAGCAAAAAAAACATATTCAAGACTAAGGATACCCCAGTATGTGGACTCAAATAATACAAGATATGTTCTACCACATCATCGTGAAGATGAAAAATCTAATGTGGAAGCGCAAAGGATAAAGGACGGTAAATGTAAATGTTGTGGTGAGAAGTGGGACCCCAAACATAGATGTGCTAAAGGAAAAGAACCAAAGAACCTATATAATTGTGAAGCAACCAATGATTCAAACAGTGAAGATTCTGACATAGAAATAGATTCCCCAGAATTCTCACCAGAATTAGATGATGGGAGTATTCCGCAAGTGTCATTATCATCCATGACAGGTATATCACAACCTCAGACCTTAAAGTTAAAAGGACACATAAATAAGAACAACGTCGTGGTTCTCATCGACTCTGGAAGCACACACAATTTTTTAGATGCAACCATGGCAAAGAGACTCAATATCTTTTCATTCCCCTTACCAAACATGAAAGTGATGATAGCTAATGGTAATGAGATTGAAAAGGTGGGGAAATGCCATAAGGTTAAATTACAAATTCAAGACTTCAGTTTAGAGTCTCCATTTTTCATAGTATCGTGAGGAGTAGATGTAGTCTTAGGTATCTAGTGGCTACGAACTTTAGGTACTTATGCAGCCAACCATCAAGTACAATTTATAAAATTCAAATGGGGAGGTCAGAAGTACAAGCTGCACGGATTCCAAGCACTATAAAATCAAGTTGTATCATCATCTCAGATGATGAAGCTAAGTCAAAAAGGAGCACCCACTTATGTAGTACAATGTCACCAGTTAGAAATGTTATTTGCAAATATGACCAGAGAAGAGTCACCAGAGATACAAGATTTGATTCGGAAAGATGAAAAAGTATTTCAAGACCTACCTATGAAGATGCCGCCTAATAGGGAAATTGAGCATAGAATAGAAGTTAAGGTAGGGTCAGACCCCGTCAACATCAAGCCATACCTATATCCACATCTCCAAAAAACGGAAATTGAGAGATTAATCCAAGGCCTTTTACAATGTGTGACTTTGATCATCTTGGAATATCTGGTCAAGTGGAAGAACTTACTCGAAGAAAACGCTTCTTTGGAGAATGAAGCATTTTGTCAACAACATCCGTCGTTACATATGCTTTGCGGACAAATCATTCTTTCAAGAGGAAGGCAATGTTATGTAAAAAAATAGTTAGTCTTTAATTTTAGATTTATTTTTTAATTTTAGGATTAATTAGATAAAAGGAGACGATCATAAGATCATGCCCTTTCCCTAAAGGGTGCTTGTGGCAGTATTTAAGCCAGGAAACCCCATTGTAAATGGCATCATCTCTCTATTTATCTTTTTAAAAAAATATTTAAACATATAAATCTGCGTATCAGAAGTTTTATGTTCCAAACAACTTGTTAAAATAATCTAACTGGACTTGACCGGTTAGAACTAATTCAACTGATTCTCTCATTATAGAACTCATGCTTATTCCCTCAATTAGTGGAGGAAACTCATGCGCATGCTCACAAAGACTTCAAATTCGAATTTCCTTAATTAATTAACTCAACTGAATTAATTAATTAATATTTCAAACTGTTGTTAAGACCAAAATTAATTTTATTTCCTATAGATAGACTAGGGACTTCTATAAATAGGAAGGGACCCAGAAATGCTATTTTTAGCACATTCTAAATTTAGCATTTCTTGTTCCACACTTTTCAACATGATGTTGATAGTTGCTCCTAAATCAATCAATGTGTTTGGAATGTCAACACCATTGATGTGTGTTTTCACAATGGGACTTCCTGGATCTAGATATTTTTGAACTGTTGTCTTTCCCATCAT
Organism: Pinus taeda; assembly: GCA_000404065.3. NCBI lineage: Eukaryota > Viridiplantae > Streptophyta > Pinopsida > Pinales > Pinaceae > Pinus > Pinus taeda. The sequence continues at coordinate 143,640 of APFE031161970.1, read as the reverse complement.
GATATTTTCAATTTTTCCAACTAACTGGATTCTTTCAACTTATTTCCTTTTTCTTCCTTGTATTTTAATACTTAACTCTGTGATTGTCTTTGCAAATATTGGTATTTTTTTCATAGTTTGTAACAAAGGAATTTTTATACAAACATTCTTCATTTCATCCACCATATCATAATCAGGGAACATAATCTGTTTTTCTACTCCTTTGTCAATTTTCCATCTTTCAAGAAAAGGTGGATTTTGAATAGAGACTGAAGGTTGTTCTATAATGAGAGTTGATTTTATTGGAATATCATTAGAATGTACAATGGTTGTTTGTTTTTGAGAATTTTCCTTTTGATGAGAACATGTCTCTTTCTCAGAGAGGTCATATTTTACAGATTCCTAGATAACAACAGATGGTGACTTCTTTTCCAATACTATACCAGATCTAAGTTGGAGACTGTTTAGATCTATTGGAGTTATCATGTAAGTTTGGAAATTATGTCCTTCCATGTTGTAAATAGGTTGTGAATTTTTATTATTTGGATTTGGAAGTGGCTAAGTAGGAAATTGATTTGGATTTTGTGGAAATGGTAGTAAAAGTTGTGGGTTTGGATTTTGAGGTTGAGAGTGTTGAATAGGATGAGGAAGATATTGTGGTGGAAAAACAGGGTAGGGTGGAGGATATTCAGGGTACTTTCCATAAGGATTTTTCCATCCTTGTGCCCAAGGTTGAGGCCAAGGGTGCGAAGGCATGGGTGTAGTCTAATTAATTTTTTATGGTTGTGCATACGTTTGAGTGTTGAAACCTTGGGTCATATTCAATTGTGGATTTTTCCATGGTCTCTTGGAAGTAAAACAAAGAGGTTATACTTTATTTGGCATTACTTCCTCCTGATAGAAAAATTTAAGACTTGGTATTGAAGGACATTCCTTTGTATTGTGATTTTCTACACATATGACACAAGTTTCCACACTTTTTAATTCAAGAGGGAATTCTCTCAAGGCATGCTTCTTTCTACATTTTGGAAAAAAGATAGATAATGCATCATTTTAAGCTTTTTGCTTGTTTTTTACTTTAAGGGTATCTATTTGTTCACTAAGACTCCCCAAAATATCAGTTTTAAAGTTGTCAAGAAAATTTCCTATTTCAACGCTACTTACTATACCAGCTACAGATTTATTAATCATAGACATAATAGGATCTCCTGGATTTTTCCTAGTTCTTGTCTTTCGTCTTTAAATGTGTATGCATAACTCACAAATATCTCCAAATGATAACTGAGAAATATCTCATTTACCCATCAGATTGAGAAGATCTATCCACTCATCTCTGATAGATTTTAGTAAAGAGAGATTTCAACGTTTCTTCATCTAGATTATGAATTTTAACCCTTTTTACATTATAAGAAAATCTTTCAATGAAATCTTCAATATTTCCATCTTATTTTTGCATTATTTTAAACACTTCATCTTTAAGATTATGAGGCATACAATAATCATCGTATTTTTGTAAGAATGTAGTTTTCATTTCTTCCCATGTTCTTATAGAATGTACTCCTAAGCCCATAAACCATTTTAATGTTGCATCTTTAAGAGTGGCTGGGAACAATTTCAACTTTGAGTATCAAGAAAGTAGTCATAAGATCAACACAAGACTTCAAACTCAAAGGGAAATGTTTCAAGATCCTCATTTATTAATCCATTAAAATTAGGAAGGATGGAGGGTGAGATATTTTTCATTGTGGTTGTGGTATCTTCATCGAGGATGGGAAATACAAAAGGTTCTAGATCTCCTCTACCACCTCCTCTTCCTCTTCCTCCACCTCTTCTACCTCCTTTATTTACTCCTATTACACCACCAATCCTAGTGTTGAGTCCCTATAATACTAATGATTACCCCATTAATATGGTATTTGTACCCCTTATTAATATGGTTGTGCCCCTATTGTCACCATATTGTTATTACTGTGCCCCATAGA